>NW_027019698.1:10033590-10100897 GCF_013076305.1 Rhopilema esculentum | reverse complement strand
GCATGTAATAAACCTTTTCGGCCCCCTCTAACTCCGTAACTTTCTCGATAATGTCAAGATCTTCTTGTTCCTCAATTATTTTATTACACTCATTTAGCAAGGTGGGCGTGTTCTTAAGTTTCCTTATTTGAGACTTCAACCGTGTAAAACTAGCATTAAAATTGGGCGGTAACTGCTTGTGGCCTATTTTCCAAGGTAAACCTACGGAATATCTTTTACCGTTATAAGATATATCATCGATAAATTCAGTATAAATGTCCTTATCTTCTCTAACACCGACTGTATCTAAATCCCAAAATTGTTCTACTTTGCTCTCCAAGTTTGCTTCGACATACGTAACATTAACATTGTTTAAATCGTAAAGTAAAGACTCACCATTCAACGGTCCCGAGAGCACCCATCCTAACGTAGTCTCGACTGCGACTGGCTCGTTTTTCTCCCCTCGTATCGTCTGTTTGCCTTGAAATTCCCAGAGGAAATTTGCTCCTACTAACACGTCGACCTGTAAACTAATCTCATCAGAAACGTCAGAAAACTCAATATCCGCTAAATGTTTATATTTACTTTTAACAATCTCAACATGGCAATTAGATATTTCTGAAATTTTCTCGACAACATACGCTTCTACTTTCACTCTTTTACCACCTCTCGCAGCCCTCAAATCCAGCTCTACAACATCTCGCAATTTCCTCTCTGCCGTCTCACTTCCAAAGGCTTTAATCCCTAAATTCTCCTTCCTCACAACTTGTAGCTTGGCTCTCTCCACTACAGTGGGGGTTACAAAGGTCTTCTGACTCCCACTATCAAAAAGTACGCGCACCTTAACCTTATCGTTCCCATTAACAACAGCTAGGGCGGTTTGCAATGCTGCAGAACTACCAGGGCCTAAACTGTTGGTGCACGATGCTACGTTAGTGCTACCTGTAGAGGTTCCTACAAAAGGAGGAGCTGAGGGTCTTAAAGGGCTAGGATTCTTACTTACGGTTAAATCCTTGGAATAATAACACAAAGATATGTGATGTTTACCGTTGCATTTCTTACACTTAATCTTTGATCTACAATCTACAGCCTTATGCCCTTTCCTAATGCAAACAAAACAACGACCATACTTTCTAATAATGCTCTTACGCGTGTCCAAGTTTGTAATTTTAGAACAACGTTCTTCTTCGTGATTTTCTTGGCAAAAGGCGCATCGTTTCTGGCTGTCCGCTCTCCAAGTGTGCAATGCCGTTGCCGTACCATCGATTAACCTGTCCGCCATTCTCCGTGGGGCGTAGCCTCTCCGTTCCGTGCCCCCTGTTCCAAAAATCGGCGCTTGTATTTCCCTGACTTCAATTTCCTTGCTCAAACTTTCCAAAAAATCTCTCACAGACCACTCCAAATGATCTTTGCTGGATGCTCTCACCATGTTCAAACGAACGGCTTGGGGGATCTTTTCCAGCAGAACTGGCACAACAATGCTTGCATATGTCTCTTCGTTGACATGCAGAGCTTCCAACCCGCGAAAGTGCGTTTCAACGCTGTCGTGCAGAGATCGCATCCTGTCAACCCGCCTTTCGTCATACACGCTGTTGATTTTGAGCATCTCGTTGATATGGGCTCTTTTGATCACTGTCGGTTTCGCAAAGCGTTGATGTAACAGCTCCACCGCGGCTCTGTAGTTTGACGCTGTCATTTTGAATCCCGAAATTACCGACTTCGCTGGCTCCAACAATGACTTCTTCAAATATTGAAACTTCACCGCGTCCGGAAGGTCCTCATCATCGTCCACTGTACTGCTAAACGCATCCCAAAACTCAGGCCAATCTTGTGGCGTTCCGTCAAAAGTTTGCAGCTCCAGTTTGGGTAACTTTGCTCTTGCCTTCCTTGTCAAACTGCTCCCAGAGAATGAGGTGTTTTCCACGGGTGCATGCTGTAGGGCGGTGTCCTTTTCCAAGATTTCTTCGATCTCTAAAAGCACCTCCGATATTTCCATTGCAATTGCCTCAGATTCCTCTACTTCTTGAATACATTCGTCCCCATCACTCTGGTCACTCAAAATTTCCAACACTTTTTCATCCATTTTCTGCAAGACCATCTTCTTATCCGTCAGGACCCCCTTGTATTTCAGAAGCTCTTTCTTATCTCCTGTCCGAAAATTCTTTACTCGTTCCATGGCTATGGCGATCGTTCTTGTAACATAAGCTCTGTGAGCTCCTCTAGCTTTCCGAAGTTTCTTCAACTCTTGCCTAATTTCCGCGGCCATTTCACGCACTACATCTCCATCTGTTTCCCTCGCCATCATTCGATCCGTGTATCCGTGTATCCGTAGATCCGTGTATCCGGGCGGTGCCTCCAATTTTGTTGGGACCACTATTTCTAACGGTGCCCCTATCTTAATATTTAATGATAAACGAAGTGTAAGATGAAGACTCAGAGAAATATCACCATTTTGTGTAACTATTTTGTATCAAATCCATCAATATTCTGTTTCACATTTTTGCCGATCACCATCATTACTTCAACTCTACTCCAACCAACTAACTAACTTATTACGAGTTTCAACATAGATAATCACGTTCACTGAGACTTGTCGATTGATATTTTCCATACGTTTGTCCTTATTAGGTATTGAGATTCAAAACATGTTATTTACTACTGCTTTAAATCAAATATAAAATCAACGTTATAATTAAAACTCTACATGCCGCCGTGTATCTCGGCACGTATTACACTACCGAATGTGATAACAATAACTGTGTGGGGTCTTAGGATACCAAGGAAGGTCTGGGCCCCAACAGCAGTGTCATATCTACTTTGCCACTTGGTCGTCATAGATTAAAAACTTTAGAAAAATAAAGCATTATTCACTATTTATGTAACTTGTTAAAAATGTGTAGATCAATCTGTGCTATTATGCGAGTTATTGCTTACCAATACACTCTTTTTTTATAAGAACAATTTTATAAGAACACGAGCCTCAAAACTGGTCAAAAGTTAAGAACAGATTAAGAACAAGCTGAGGCTGAGCTTCTGCAAAATGCAATTTTCAACAGGTTTTTTCTCAAAATCGAGGATATTTAGCGATGTGTAGGTGCTTTTTCGGTGAATATTCAAATTTGCCAGCAAATTAAGGCTGTCTCACTCATTTTGTTGGCAAATGAGGCCTGAACACCACCCTAGAGCGAAAAAGCTAGCAATAGCACTGCTTACACCCTCTTAATTTAATAACAAATTAAGAACAATCCGGCCTCAGATTTTTTGAAAAAATTAAGAACAGTTAGCCTGAACTTAAATTTACTGGTTCTTATAAAAAAAGAGTGTAAATTGTTAATTTTATTTCAAAATGGGTTTGAAAAAAGCAAACATTTTGGGTCATACTGGAGCTTCTTGTCTGACACTCTTCAGAGTTTAAAACGTTAGAATATAGATCGAAAACGTTTTAAATCTTGTACCACCAAAAGATTGTTTGCGAATTCTATTTCAATATATTATATTCAAAGGAAACACTCAAAAAGGTTGGTCAATCAAGTGCTGAAAAATAAGCTATAGCAACGACTTCACGTTATTACATGAGAAATTCAGGCACTGGCCCATTTGGATAAAATCAATGCCACCTCGAGTGTCTGTCTGGTTCATGGACATATAACGGTCATCCATTTTATGATTTTATGTGGTTTTAATCTCATTTTCGAACATTCCTTTTGGAGGCCAAATATAGCCAAAGTGAGGCTGGAGGACAAAGGTAAAGTTGCGTAGCCAAATATTCTTAAAAAAGGCCAGATTTATCAAATTTGGCCTCCACAGACCTATCAACCCTCCCGGTTTTGACTGCTTTCTCCCGGTCTCCCGGTCTCCCGGTTTTTAAAATTTTTCTCCCTGTTTCAAAGATGTCTAGCAGAATGTCCAGGAAGATTCTTCACCGAATATACGATTGAACTGCGCATCTTATGCTTCGAAGACAAGTCCATTGTGTATGTTTTCTTTTTGCAGAGATAAAATTAAAATATAATGGCCACATAGACTTCCACATGACAACAATTTTTTGTTAGTGCTTACTGATTAAGAAAAAAGCACTAAAAGTTATTATGAAGATACTTCTAATGATCAGTTTTGTCGTAAACTGTTTGCCGAGAAAACATTAATTTAATCCTTAATTTATCAGGTAAATTTATTCCCTTAACAAGTTACTGTGATCTCCATGTTTTTGACCAAATCTCCCTGTTTTTCTTTAGGAAAAATCTAAAATCTCCAGGATTTGAAAATTTAAGGTTGACAGGTCTGCACAAGTAGGCCAGTTGGTACCCTGGGTACCAGACTCACTATATAAAATAATCTCCATTTTATTTTATATATAGTGAGTCTGGTACCAAGGGTAGCCAGTTGGCAACCCTGAAATGAATGTAGATGTAATTTATGCAGATGCTACAGGGCTCCTTGACCAGAAGAAAAAGAAAAGAAAAAGGTCTTGGTGTGAAAATGGCAAAATGTTAAATTCTCTTTTGTTATAAATCGCTTTTAATTTTCTATTCACTAATTTATTTGTACCTGTAATTACTAATTTTGATTTACTTTTCATAAGTAGGCCTAAATTAGGTAAATACGAGGATGAAATTCAGGAACAAAGCAAAACTGCGACGAAAATCCAATGTTATAAGATAAATTTTTAAAATAAATTAAATTAAACGAATAATAATATTTTGCTCCGACATACAGGGCTTCATCAGACCAAATAAGGTAAACTGTATACAGCTATATCTTTTAAGCCTACTGTAGATAAATTGATTATTATATCTATATTATACAGTGTCTAACTAATTTCACACTTGTAATTAAATGAATAATAAAAAATATCGCGATAAAACCGCTTATTTTGAAAATTTTCATTTTTTCTCCTAGCCGTACATATACAAAACTCAAAATTCATAAAAGTCAGCAACATCGCTTCATTATAACTAATTTCCAACTCAACCGAATTTCTAACTCTCCCACTCTTAGTCAAGGCGAACTTCAAGTCCAACAGGTTTCAAATACTTTTCAATTGCCTCATCCATTCGCCTGTTCATCTCAGGAAGCAGTGGCGGAAATTATGGGGGTTTGGGGGGCTCGCCCCCCCCCCAATCAGCGACGTCGTCGGAAAATTCGGGCTTTCGTCGGATAATTGACAACCGTTTAACGTGTCGAAATTACTCCAAGAAATCGTTCTGAAAAGGAATTTTAAGGGGCGTAATCTAAGGGGCGTAATTGCCAAATTTTCTGCTCGCTTCGCTCGCAGGTTATCCACGTTTCAATTTTTGCCCCAGGGGCCTTTATAACCTCTCTGTGCCCTTTTTGCAAAATTTGAACATAGCATAGCTGATAAAATATTAGCCAGTACTAAATAATCAATCAAATAATATATGACCAAAATAAAAAAAACTGCTTGTGAATTGTGTATCTAATTTCATTCCGTAAAGATCAGCCAAAATTTCTATCGGATTCTTCTTGCACAATATATTTACTGGTTCTGCGGTACAGATTCCAACTTTCAAGGAGATAACTTAATTTCAAATAACATAACATTTCATCGATCAAAATCACTACAATCAAAAAGAAATAATTAAGTAAATATAATACACGCTAAATTTCCCACGGCATAATATAAAAGAACTGTGAACGCATTATGGTAAACTATCCTCTAGTTAGTTATAAAACAGATATGCGAAGTTACATAAACATACGCAGTAACAGCAAACTTACACAACACTTCTGAACTAAAGTTATTTTCAAACGTATTTCTCACTGACGAAAACAAGATAAAATGCATAAAATGAACGTACGACTTGTCAAAAGTGTTATCGGTCTACCTCTTGTATCATCAATTGTCTTAGATGAGATATCAATCTTGACATCAAAAATAAAAAATGGATTGTTCTTCTTGCTATTTAATTATGGCGTGGTCAGAAAGTGTCCCGTCAAAAAATCAACTATTTTTATCAAAATGTGCAGTTTCTTTGAAATTATACATGGTTCGTGATGTTATCTTGTCGGAAAATCGTAGGCCTGGCCCCCCCAACCCCCCCCCCCCAAATGAAAGCTTGAATTTCCGCCACTGTCAGGAAGGAACTACCACGCAAAGGCTACATTTCTTTTATACATAGTCAGCATTCCAACATCGCAAGGACATTTTGGAAACGCAGCATGCTCGTAAATACCCATGGGGTATCAGCTCTTTCACGTCGTTATCATATCATCCAGTGTCCAGCGACTGTCCTGGATGTCATCGCCATTTTGCCTCGGCAGTCACCCAAACCGCAAATAGAAGCCGCAAGTAGAAGCCGAAGAAGAAACTGCCGAAGGTCATGTTTTCAAGATAGCCTTTTGAAGTGGGAGTGAGTCCAGCCCCTTTCCTGAATGTCATCGCCATTTTGTCTCGTCAGTCACGCATACTACATACAAATGCAGTAAGTAGAAGGCCGTAAAAGAAACTGCCGAAGGGCTTGCCGTTATTTCTCCTACGTTTTACCAGGAATAGTTAAATCAGAATGGCGACCGTTCAGCTTGTGCCACTATCTGACAGTGAAACTGAGCGATTGAAGAAGGTTTATCCAACTCAATTCGTTAATCATGGACAAAGGTATATTAGAGCAGTACCTGGAAACTGCATTTTGCCTAAAGCCTTTGAGAAATTCAAGGATCGGTTTAGAAATTGGTACGTTCGCTCAGAAGATGTTTATGTTTTTGGCTTTCCTAAAAATGGCACAACCTGGGTACAAGAGCTCGTCTGGTGCCTACAGAACAACTGTGACATAGACAAGGCCAAAGCCATTTCATCGCTGGAAAGAGTCCCATTTTTAGAAGTACCAGTTGTTGTTGACTTTTTAGATGAGGCTCGTTCCCTCTTTGAAGGTCTCCACGAAATGGTAGAAAAAATGGATTCACCGAGAGTCTTGAAATCTCACCTTCCATTTTGCCATTTTCCCGACGACTTACTCGACAAAAGCAGGGTTGTGATATGTTTTAGAAATCCGAAAGACACGTTGGTCTCGTATTACCACCATGAAAAGCTACATCTGTCGTTTGATTACAGTGGAGATTTTGAAACCTACTTCAATCTATTCATGGATGGTCTGTTGCTTTTCACGTCATATTTTGAACATATCCAACAATTATGGAAGCAAAGAAACCATCCAAATGTTTGCATATTGTTTTATGAAGAACTAAAAGCTGATTTGGCTGGCAATATCAGAAAGGTGGCAAAATTTCTGGGGAAGGAAATCACAGAAGAGCAAGTTGGGATTTTGGTTGATCACTTAAGCTTTAAGAAAATGAAAGAGAACAATTCTGTGAATTTAGAAGCTTTTCAAGATGGAAAGATCATGAAGAAAAAAGGGAGCTTCTTTCGAAAAGGTGAGGTAGGAGACTGGAAGAATTATTTCACCGAAGAGATGAACAAGCGAATGGATGAAGCAATTGAAAAGTATCTGAAGCCTGTTGGACTTGAATTTCGCTATGAGTAAGAATGGGAGAGTTAGAAATTCAGTGGAGTTGGAATTTGTTTATAATGAAGCGATGTTGCTGACTTTTATGAAATTTTGAGTTTTGTGTATGTACTGCTAAGAGGAAAAAGAAAATTTTCAAAATAATCGGTTTTATCATGATATTTTTTATTATTCGTTTAATTATTTTATTATTCCTATACTGACTGTGGATGCCATCCCTCTAGTAGTATCAGGAATATTTGCACAGCAGTCTCAAGGCACTGATGATCATCAAGTTGTAGCACCATATGCAAGTAGAGTATAAATTAGGTTATGAGACTGTTTCAGAATGAATAGAAAAAAAGACATGTGTGCTTAGGCCATCACAGCAATACTATATACAGCAATAGAGGAGTCTGGGCTCTAGTCTTTGACTATTGAGTTACTTTTTTACAGTATATATTTATATTTTATGTGTTTTAAGTTAAGGCATTTTAATATTGCGTGATACTCGCCTCTCATCTCATTCGAGGTGCACATGTTGCATTTACGGAAATTGTAATCAATTTTATTTCATCTACTGGTTTCCACTGGTAGTTTGTAGTCTGCAGCCCTAGCCAGAATAGAAATTGCGATAGTTTTTAAGGTAACGCACATAAGTATTTTTCCATTTCAAACTTTTTCTTTATGTCGGAGCATAGTTTTCCTTTATTTGACGCCTGCATTTAACTAGTCCATTGCTGTAGGAACGAACCATCCCACCCCCCTTCAGAATGGCAAAAATCTCTTTGAAAAGGGGCATTCCCTAGCGTTGAATATGTTTTGGACCCCCAATTTTCCCTTTCTCGTCCCGCCTTTTCCTCCAAATCTTACAACCGGTAGCACTTTATAACTCGGTTTCGATTTTTGAATGTTTATCATTTGTTTTTATCATTGTAATTCTAAATTGTCTATAATGTTTAAATTTTGATATCCCTGTACCTCTGATCTATAACTTATAACAAAAATATAACAAGAACGAATCTACTCTGGGTGCCTGGGTGTGCATAACTTTGTCTCAGAAATACAGTTCGCAATTTGGGCGAGGGAAACATTCATTCATACTTTGCTGCAGCGATCTACAATACTTTTCCCCTTTGTTTTCTGTGGCTCTTGTACCCAGGGTACAATGAATCTAGCGTTTTCAACTGCAAATCTTATGGCATACTAACCGCTTTTGCTCCAGATATCGAATATCGCATTGCCTTGTTTGCCTGAGTTTTAATTGATTTTATTGCTTTTACAAAACGCCCATTATTATAAAAAAACAATTAGCAAAATATTTAACTTCACTGTTAATCTCAATGTTTTTACTTCTACACTTAAATTCTAGCTTTTTATATCATCATGCGAAAAGCAATGTGTGAAAATCTATGTCTAGCAATGGAGTTTCGATTCAAGCTTGGCAACATTGTTGTTAGTTTATTTTGTTTACTTATCCTCATCAAAGAATAAAATTTATGATTTATTTGATAACGGGTAAAATAATCAGGTATGTACTGAATTATTCAATCTTTCAAAGCATGGCATTGAAATATTGCACGATCCTCGTCTCCAATTTCGTTTGAGGAACACAAATCACATTTTCGGTGATTATAATCAATGTTTTTCCATCGCCCAGTTTCTACCGGTAGCCTATGATTCAAAGTTCTGAACCAACAAAGATATTGTGATAAATTGGTTGGTAATACATTAAAGTAATTCTCACTTTTAAAACATGATTTTATACGTTTAAACATTTTGTGTGATTTTTCCATATCAGAATTTCATTGTTGAATGAATAAACTTTCAGGGCTATTAAACACATGCATGTTCCAAATAAAGGACAGCCCTGAGCTATCAAGAATATATTTCACACTCGTAAACCATTTGATATTTTAGTTTCTGACTAAAATACTATACAAGATATTTGTTAGTTTGCTTTCTTCACCTCTAACTATGTTGGCCCAAAAACCAACCATTCTTAATTGTATCGTTATGGATACTGGTCATCTCCCCAATTCGCCATATACCATATAATTTGGAGTGGACTTTTTAATGTTCAAAATTAATTTGTAATACTGCAGTTCTTGTTGATCTAGCAGGTTTGTTTTTTCCATTCCTCATGGAATTTTAATCACGAAAATTTACAAAATTGTAAACAAAATTGCTTTCTTCTTTTCCCGATTTTCCCTTCTTTTGCTCTGCTAAAAAGGAGGTGGGGGAGGGTCATGCTCAAAGTATCTTTGGGTTCGATGCGTCTGAATGTCCAAAGTTGTTTTCTCTGTGATAGCTTCTCACGAGAAGCAAAATGAATTTGAGTGGGGGCTTATTCGAGGGGGGGGCTTATTAGAAGGGGGGTATTTCAATGTTTGGTATTTTCCTCAAAGGTCGACATAGAAACGACAAAATTTTCTCAATGAAATAAGCCTTATTCGAGGGGGGCTTATTTGCAATAATGATTTTTAGGTGGAGGCTTATTCGAGGGGGAGGGGGCTTATTCGAGTGTGGGGGGGGGGCTTATTCGAGGATTTAAGGTATTCGAAAACTTGATAAGTCAGCCTAAATTTTTCAAAATTCGTGTCTCTTGTTAGTTTTTATGTAAATTCGGGTATCGCGGAGAGAAATGATTGTCCAGTGCTTCACAGATAGCAGATAGCAGAGTGGTTGTCCAGTGCTTCTTGCTTGGTATTTTGCCTTTTTAATAGTATATCATTGCTCGTCATATTTAAGGCATTTATAAATATTTTTAGCATTCGATCCATCAGAATGACCCTTCAGTTAGAAGACTGTCACTTGCGCTTGTAGGCCACATCCAGTAGTGTAGAGCCAAAAAAATGTAGGGAGGGGAGGCCATATAGCCTTCTTGGAATAGGCAAGTGGCACTGATTGGTCAACCTCAAGAGTCGTGTGCTCGCGTTTCTAATTGGTCTATTTCGATCCACAACTGGGTTTTCAGTTATCAAGGGGGGTATTGAGGTAACACATGAATGCAAATGTCAAAAAGTACCATCGGTTCAATCAAAGATTTGATCCTTGCAGAAATTAGTCATGTTTTTTAGAATTACCCAGAGAAAAGTAGATGGTTGCAGCCCCCCTTCGAAGAGTTTTCTACAGCCCTTGCCACGCCCTCAACTCAGTCATCTGGTATGTGGAAGATACTGCAAGTCCAGCAGTCTAAATGAGTTGCTGCATTGCCGCCTTCATCTCATTCAATGTTTTGAATATGTATGCTGAAAAAGCGGTTTTCGAAAAATTTTGCCTGAGAAGGGAAACTCTACAAAAAAGGGACACTGATGCAAAAGTGAATCATCGATGTAAGGCGTCTTAATTGGATTAATAAACGTTCTCCGGAGAAAAGCTGGAAAGCAGAAATTGGAAATGAAAAATTAGCCAAGAAAAGAAAGAGAGAAAAAGCGAGGAGTGGGTACTGTGGAAGCTTGAAGAACGTATCTTGTGTCGCGTTCTGCTTCCAGAATGAGAGTGCACTACAATATTGTTGGGGAGATGAGCAAGAGAAAGTTTTTTAAAAAGTGAGGCAACCCTCCGTCATGGAGTCAAAGAGCATGCGCACAGAACGAAGTTATTATTACGCATGCTCTCTGAATCCAGGACGGAGGGTTGCCTCACTCATTTGAAGACTTTCGCTCGCTCGTCTCCCCAACAAAATAGTCTTGGAACACTGACGTCAATTTCCAAGCTCAAAATCAATCATCCCCCTCTCCTCCACAGAACAATGTTTGTTTACTATCAAACCGGTTAGGATTTTATATGATATTTCTATAAATTAACAACATTGTTTTAGGGGGGAAGGAGGCGGAAGTAGTAATTTTTTCGGGGAAGGAATAAAAGATATGAAATGCAACGCAAATTGTTTGGTGTTCCAAGTACTTTTGGCAGGCATTCAAATAGCACCCTGGGCTTTTTTATTGGTGTTAACATAATTCTGGCATGTCCGTCGAGTCACTCGCTGGTTATCATAGATTTTCATGAGATTTTGATGCTCCAGAGCTCTACGACGGAGCCTTTGACCAATTAGTCGAAACGTTACAATTTGTCAGATTTCAGATTTTGCTGTTCGCACTCTACCAATTAAACTACTTCCTGACAAACCCTTGCCGCCTTTGAAGATAGAACAATAAGGGATTAGCATTGTCAGGTTTCTAGATGCAGTGCGAATAGTGCCTATGTTGTCGTACCTTAACCACATGGGGAAATTAGCGGATTGGAAAAACTATTGTTGACAGGACAACATGTAATCAAGTCAAACATGTAATCAAGGCACGTGTGGTATTTTTACTATTGGTATTGGATCAAAGGTATTGAGTCATGATTTTCATGACTGCAATGCTATTGGTTGACCGGGAACTGGTCACATGAACTCACCTTGTACTGATTGACAAAACAATTTTCATCAATAGCAAGTTGTCAACAACGGATGCAAATATCACATGAAACAGCAGCGATCACGCCGAAACTAAATGACCCCCTATAGAGAAGGCCTATTTACCGTGACTCAGACCCCGTTTACACGAACGCCATAGTGAGAGCCCTAGCAGTTTTTGCCAAGCTGTGCGGAAGTAGTGGCACTTCTCAGTTCAGGGTCCTTGTTGTATTCACTACTTACAGGTCTTAACCTGGAGAATTTCTCTCAGAATGGCGACCGTTCAGCTTGTGCCACTATCTGACAGTGACACTGAGCGGTTGAAGCAGGTTTACCCAACTCCATTCGTTAAATATGGACGGAGGTACATTAAAGCAATGCCTGGAAACTGCATTTTGCCAAAGGCCTATGAGAAATTCAAGGATCGATATAAGAATTGGGAAGCGCGCTCAGAAGACGTTTATGTTTTTGGCTTTCTAAAAACTGGCACAACCTGGGTACAAGAGCTCGTCTGGTGCCTACAGAACAACTGTGACATAGACAAGGCCAAAACAGTTTCGGGGCAGAAAAGAGTCCCTTTTTTGGAAACACCAGTTATTGCATACTTTCTAGATGAGATTCGTCCTCAACTTGATGTTTTCCTCGAAATGGTAGCGACCATGGACTCGCCGAGAGTCTTTAAATCTCACCTTCCGTTTTGCCATTTCCCCGATGACTTGGTCGACAAAAGCAGGGTTATGATATGTTTTAGAAATCCGAAAGACACGTTGGTCTCGTATTACCACCATGAAAAGTTAATTGGCGTTTTTGATTACAATGGAGATTTTGAAACCTACTTCAATCTATTCATGGATGGTCTGTTGCTTTACACGTCATATTTTGAACACATCCAACAATTATGGAAGCAAAGAAACCATCCAAATGTTTGCATATTGTTTTTTGAAGAACTAAAAGCTGATTTGGCTGGCAATATCAGAAAGGTGGCAAAATTTCTGGGGAAGGAAATCACAGAAGAGCAAGTTGGGATTTTGGTTGATCACTTGAGCTTTAAGAACATGAAACAAAACAAATCTGTGAATTTAGAAGCTTTTCAAAATGGAAAGATGTTGAAGAAAGAAGGGAGCTTTATTCGAAAAGGTGAGGTAGGAGATTGGAAGAATTACTTTACTGAAGAGATGAACAAGCGAATGGATGAAGCAATTGAAAAGTATCTGAAGCCTGTTGGACTTGAATTTCGCTATGAGTAAGAATAGGAGAGTTAGAAATTCAGTGGAGTTGGAATTTGTTTATAATGAAGCGATTTGACTGACTAAAGTGAAATATTGAGTTTTGTGAATGTACTGCTAAGGGGATGAATGAAAACTTTCACAATAATCGGTTTTATCAAGGTTCACTATTCGTTTAATTACAAGTCTGAAATAAGTTAGAACTGTATAATCAATTTGTTTACAGTAGGCTTAAAAGAAGATACAGTTAATCTAATTTAGGCCTACGTAAAAAAAGTAAATCAAAATTAGTAATGTCACATTAATTAAGACTTTGTTTCTTTTCTTTATCTTCTTGTCAAGGAAATGAGCTCTGTAGCATTTACAAAAAATAAAGCTACATTAATCTCCTTTCCATTTTTTAATCCGCGTTTTAAATTGGGCGCTTTAAATTAAATTGTTTTTATGTTTGATTGATTAAATTGTTTTAATGCAAAAATTAATAGTTTACAATCAAAAGCAATGAGTAAAAATCTATGCCTAGCAATGGAGTTTCGATTCATTTTTCCAAAGGATTTTCTAATTGTTTGCGTTCTCTTACTGTTTCTTTTGCAAACTTAGCAACATTTGTTGTTTGTTTATTTTGTTTACTTATCCTCATCAAAGAGTCAATTTTATGATCTGATAAGTGTTCATCAATGTGAGTTTTTCCCCTTATCCATCGAATAGCGTTGTAAGTGAATACTTTTTTGTTTAATTTTATTGATATCTTCATTCAGTGGAAATGTCATCAATCAAACGAACGCCATAGTGAGAGCCCTAGCAGTTTTTGCCAAGCTGTGCGGAAGTAGTGGCACTTCTCATAGTTCAGGCACAGAATAGAAATAGGTTCAGGGTCCTTGTTGTATTCACTACTTAAGGGTCTTAACCTGGAGAATTTCTCTCAGAATGGCGACCGTTCAGCTTGTGCCACTATCTGACAGTGAAATTGAGCGGTTGAAGGAGGCTTACCCTACTCCATTCGTTAAACATGGACGGAGGTACATTAAAGCAATGCCTGGAAACTGCATTTTGCCAAAGGCCTATGAGAAATTCAAGGATCGATATAAGAATTGGGAAGTGCGCCCGGAAGATGTTTACGTTTTTGGCTTTCTCAAAAGTGGCACAACCTGGGTACAAGAGCTCGTCTGGTGCCTACAGAACAACTGTGACATAGACAAAGCCAAATCCATTTCATCGCTGGAAAGAACCCCATTTTTAGAAGTACCAGTTGTTGTTGACTTTTTAGACGAGGCTCGTTCCCGCTTTGAAGGTCTCCTCGAAACGGTAGCGACCATGGATTCACCAAGAGTCTTGAAATCTCACCTTCCATTTTGCCATTTTCCCGACGACTTACTTGACAAAAGCAGGGTTGTGATGTGTTTGAGAAACCCAAAAGACACTGTCGTCTCATTTTTCCACTTTGAAAAGTTATTTAACGTTTATGATTACAACGGTGATTTTGCAACCTTCTTTGATCTATTCATGGATGGTCTGTTGCTTTACACGTCATATTTTGAACACACCCAACAGTTATGGAAGCAAAGAAACCATCCAAATGTTTGCATATTATTCTATGAAGAACTAAAAGCTGATTTGGCTGGCAATATCAGGAAGTTGGCAAAATTTTTAGGGAAGGAAATCACAGAAGAGCAAGTTGGGATTTTGGTTGATCACTTGAGCTTTAAAAAAATGAAACAAAATAAGTCTGTGAATTTAGAAGGACTCCAAGATGGAAAGATATTGAAGAAAGAAGGGAGCTTTATTCGGAAAGGGGAGGTAGGAGATTGGAAGAATTACTTCACTGAAGAGATGAACAAGCGAATGGATGAAGCAATTGAAAAGTATTTGAAGCCTGTTGGACTTGCATTTCGCTATGAGTAAGAGTGGGAGAGTTAGAAATTCAGAGGTATTAGAAATGGACTGACTTATATGAAATATCGATTTTTATGTAAGCACTGCTAAGGGGATAAATGAAAATATTCACAATAATTGTTTTTTTATTGGAACTGTCTAATTATCGATAGGTACAGAGAGAAATGTACCCAGCCTGAAGCGTTGTTATTATTGACTTTTTGTTTTTTTTCATTAGGTAACGGGTTTGATAAACATGTTTGATTTTTTTTAAAGCGTTTCAAACGTTTTGGGATCGTCAGCATTCTCTTGTTAGTTCATAAGTAAATTCAGGTACAGGCGGAGGGATATTGTTGCCCAGTGTTTCACAGGTAGACTGCAGATTTCTTGCTTGGTATTTTCTTGGTCTTTTAATACTATATTATCACTCGTCATACCTTAGGCATTTCTAAATATTTTTTAGTATTTGATTTATCAAAATTAAGTTGGGAGACTGTCACTTGCATTTGTTGGCCACACCCTCAACTCAGTTATCAGCTTTGTGGAAGTAACCGCAAATCCAGCAGCCAAAATGCCTGATCCTTAGCGTTTTCGCCAAGCAAGCCTACAGTAGAACGCAGTAGGAGCTAGCACCAGGGACGCCGGAACGTCCAAGGGGCAAGGAGGGGGGCAGGCTTGAGTAAAAATGCATTTAAAAGATAATTCCTAACCTCTTTTAATTCTTTCTAATAACTGCCATTTTATTTCGGGTGTCTGTAGGTATCTTGAAAATTGGCTTATTTGTGGCGTAAGGAATTATCTTACAAGTTTTGAGAATTGTCGTCACGAATTAAGAACTACAATCAGAAGTTTATATGAATTTTTCTGATTATTACAACTGGCCAGTTTCAGGGGCACTTTAATGAAAAGGCCACTCTTGCCCCTCTTGCTTCTCTTTTCAACAGGCAACAGGGGGGTTGACCCCCCGCGCCCCCTTCTCCGGCATCTCTGGATTGCGCTACTATCATTATAAATATTAATTGTCATAAAACTTAAAATTCATTTTATTTCCGTAGATAAACGATTTCAGAGCCGCACAGAACGATCAAATGCCATTATCGATCGAAGAAGTTGCAATTGGTTTCATAAGAGTAGCTAACGAGGCCATGTGTAGGCCCATTCGGGCACTTACGCAGGCAAAGGGATACGACACTGCGAAGCACATCCTGTCCTGTTTTGGCGGTGCTGGCGGACAACATGCTTGCTCCATCGCAGCTTCATTAGGGATGTCAGAGATATTTATTCATAAGCAAGTATTCTCTAGATTTATGTTAGCTCTAATGGTTAAAAACATTCCTTTTTGCACCTTTTGTGTGTTTGTATAAAGTCGTTGGGGACAGGCTTGCCAAATATGCCTTTTCTGGCCAGATTTTAGAATTTCGGCCTTTATCAAAGCTGCTTGGAACATTTGCTTTTGCCTGCTTGGCTTTTTTGGCCATTTTCAGCGGAAATTTTGAGAACATTCCTTTGTTTGTATAAGCTAACACACCCTAAGTAACAAACAAATTTTTAACTGTAAGAACAACGCTACACAGTGCACTCCCAAATGTCATGCTGTATCACCAAACTTAACGTTTATCAAAGGAATTTGTTAATGAGAAAGTTTCTCAATTTTCTTGTCTGAGGTTTGAAAGTTATTTCAAAGGCGCATGCGTGAAAATATATACTAAGCTTGGGCGGCGTTTTAGGAAATTGTTTGATTTGGGCTCTTTCTGCGCACTTTGGCTTGAGTTGGTTACCCGTACGGCCTTCTTTCTGACAACGCTGGTTGAAGATGGGTTCTAAATGGATAATGGGCATCTTGTCGATCGTTTGCGTTTGAGTTTGCGTTTAAGTTTGCGTTTGAGTTTGCGTTTTAAGTTTGCGTTTAAGTTTGCGTTTAAGTTTGCGTTTAGGTTTGCGTTTTAAGTTGATTTGTTCTGGTCTGACATTTTTGTTATGTCACTTTGAGCTGCTTTTACTTTCAACTCACTCTCGTTAAGTTAGCAATAGCTTTATAAATATGATTTGCTAGTTCTGATTTATTTCCTTTTGTTTTGACTGTACCAAATATCAGAAATCAACACTTTGTTATTAAGACGTGTATTTAATCTGACAGATATTCGGTTTACTCTGTAGGTATTCGGGTATTTTGTCGGCATATGGCATAGCTCTTGCTGACGTTGTACACGAAGCCCAAGAGCCTTCCGCAGACACATACAACAAAGGTGAATTATTATTCTCACTGATATTCTCAACTCATTGTTCATTTGCCTTCTTATTATTGGATATTGACTGCTTTCGTCAATATGGTATTACCCTTTTGAAGAAATGCCCGACAAAACGTATTTAGGGTAGTAATGTTGGCACCGATATTGTTCGAGTGTAATCTGCACGATGCTCTGTTGTAACCCACGCTTTTTATTCTTCATCATTTTATGTTGCTTTTCATTTTTCCAGTTTTCTTTTCCGGGGAAATTACAGAAAAAGGAATTTACAGAAAAGTTGTTTTTACCCTTGATGGCCACTGATATCGTCTGGAAGAGCTTCTTAATTTTAAAAGAAAGGCTACTAGAATTTATCATAAGCAGTTTTTTATAGCAACCTAATTATATAATTCCATGGATATTTATTTCGATATTTCTTCATAAATGTTGCTCTTTTTCTGTTTGGAATCCAGGTCATACTATCAAATAATGATTGCCTAGTTTTTTATTAGTTCAAATGATGGATCCATCATCCTTATTTCGTGAAAGGCGTTTAGAACTGGGGGCATTTTGAGAAATAAATTTACATAACACCTTACTCCACAGTTCCATTCAAGCCTGTGGTGTCCTACCTTGCGATGCTGAAGCTTTTTTAAATCTCTACCTTTAATCAAGTTAAAACTTTTTTACTGATGCCTTATCCACAGCTAACTTTATGCTTCTCTACTCTAAACAGATGCATTCGACCGCATTGATGCCAGAATTGATGCACTTATTGAGCAATGCAACGCAGAATTGACAAGACAGGGATTTTCCAGGTATTCTCGCAATTTGTCAATATCCATTATCTAAAGAAGACTTTAATCAAAGAGCTCTACGATCATTTTAATTACATGTCATTCTGTTTCATAACTTTATGGCTTAACTTTGATAATTAATTACATAACCTTAGAGTTGATTTTTAACTTTAAGCCTGATGCCTGTCCTTCTTGGGGCTTAAAGCCTGTCGATTTTTATCATTAGAAACTGATTTATCTCTGTGTTGGTGCCATTTCAGCAATCACTGCATTTTGATATACTATTCACACGTAGCCAAAGGACACGTAGCCCAGTGGCAGACACCTGGGGGGCGAGGGGGCGAGGGGGGGCGACCACCCCCTAATACTTTAGAGGACAATGGTATTTCTATGCTAAAACAATGGGAAATGTGACTTCATCTTATTAAAACAATAGGTTTGCCCCCCTCAATATTTGACCAAGTGTCCGCCCCTGACATCGTTTTAATATACTTTTCGCCATCCATGTTTTATAGTTGTTAAGTCAATCATATACAGTCCTAGGACTAGCTCTCTCCACCGGGGACGTATTATCTTGAAAGACGTTTTTAGATTGGGGCTAATTCAAAGGAGGCCTTACACCGCCATTGTAAAAATTTTGACAATGTGTTGATTCCAAAGAGAAAGATCAATAAAAGCTACTGAATCGAATGGTGTAATTTTTTCCTGCATATTGTTTCTATCACAGTGCTATTTTGAACTCCAAAGTTTCGAGTTGCGTAAATGCCTGTGGATTCTCCGTCTCAGACATGTTATTTTCTTTCAAAGCCCGCTACGTTCTGCTCTAATACTACAACAACACTGGGTTTTCCAATGTTGTTATGATCATATAAATAAAAAAAATTCACTCGCCCCATGCCTTTTTTCACCAGACTACGGGGTAAAACCCCCACATAAACAAGCATTTCTCTCCAGCAAAGTTTAAAATTAATTGTGGCAATCGATTCAGCAATGATCAACCACCCCCCCCCCACCCCACCCTACCCCTCCCCCTAGTTACAACTTCAAGTCCGATAGAGAAGTTTATGGCAATAGTATTTCAGTGACACTTAAATCGAGTTTGTGATATTAAAAACTTCTTCTAAATGTGACAGCCTGCTCCTTTTTATAGCATTTATACTTTCTGAGTTCATTCTGAAAATGGAAAATTTTGCAAGACCGTGTGTTCTCCTTGCTACGATAATTATTTTACAATAAATATGAAATATTCGTTTATTCTAGCGCTCTGATATCTTGTGAACCATTTTTGCATATGAGATATGAAAAAACTGACTGTGCTTTGATGTGTTCTGCATCTGAAATCAAGGTAAATGAGACTTCTGTTATATTTGTTGTTCATGAATGCTAAGTAACTTCCTTTTATACTAAGACATAAAATTGAAACCAAGGTTGCATTCTACAACACAAGTCACAACGTTCATTGCTCTACACTTTTTTAAATAAAAACCGAATTATGACAGATTTTGATTAAGCGAGCTCTTAAAAACGATTTAGCGAGCCTTTAAAAAGTACAGCAACGTAGGTTGGATAAAATGTTTAGAGGGTTACCTTATTTAATTTAGAACCATAGGAACAAAAGATATTATTCATTAAAATAAAAGGTTTTTAAATTTTGTAAAGGCCAGAGTACCCAAAACCCCGCCCCCACCCCCTCTTCAAGAACAAATGGCTACGGCGCTGAATCATGTTTTTCCCAACAGTTTCTTATAAGTTTCTTTTTCTAGCTTGATTGATGTTTTTTTTTCAAACTGTTTACATTAAATTGCATTCATTAGATTGATTATGCATTCGATTTGCAGAAAGAAGAATGTGGTAAACACGGTGACTTTAAAACTTCCTTCCTGAAAAGGTTCGTAAAAAATCTAGCTTAACTTGGTCAACTTATATGAATGAGAAAGAAGATAAATACTCTTATTTTGAACTTTGATGTTAAGTTTTACTTTTGCTACTTCAAAACGAGTGTTGTTTACTTTTCAAGCTTCTTATACCTACGTAGCGTTAACTTTCATGATCGATCGATTCATGATCAATGTAGGATTGATTTCAATACAATTTTATAGAAATTTATGATTTATTCTTGCATTTGGAACGAAATACCGCCAAAGGCGACAAAGCAACATGCATTTGATACCGCTTTGAAAATGTAAAATTTGATTCCACACAACATTCAAAGAACGATGGCTTTTTCTTATTGGTTTCCCTCCATTCTCTGCTACATTTCTAAAAAGTGTATATCCTGTATAAACCAGAAAATACAATGATATTCAATATCTTTATATGTGTACAACTCATAAACATTGTATCTAAACTTATAGTTTGCAACAAGGCCTCTTCTACATTTTAAAGATGTTTGAAATGCGGGCAGAATTACGCTTAGAAAATTTTGTCTTTTTTTCAATAAAAGCGAAGCATATAACGGATTGAGGGGGCAAAAAACTTTTTGAGCGAGGGTGGGGCAAACATGCTGAAACCAAGATCAAGGCGATTTTTTGTATGGTTTTAAATACGCGATGGAAATTATTAAAGGCAGCTTAGCCCTTTCAGCCCCCCCCCCTCCGCCTCCCCCACTTATCTCGTTCATGTTTTCTCTCGTAAACATAAATCATCTTATCTCGTAGATGATTAAAGGTTCGCAACTGGTTTTAATTTATAATTGCTTCGTGCTTGCTAGCGGATATCCTGTTATATTTTGACTCCATCTTCATTCCTTGCATCTTCCCTTGTTGTTTAATTTTCGCTCTCTTTCTAGATATCAAATGGAATTCGGCTTTGTTATTCCTGACCGGCCAATCATAGTCGATGATATTAGGGTGAGAGCCACGGGACGATCAAATATTCAGATCGAGAAGAATGTTCCAGAAGCCACTTCACCTCCCAGAGTAGAAACAGTAAGTCTTTTGTTAGGTGATAACCGCTTGACAAACACGAGACCTACACAATATCGGTTCCAAAATTATTCGGGTCTGGATGCTTAATCCGTATTTTTTCTTCGTTATAGTCGTAAAACCATCATAAATACGACACGTCTGCCGTTTTCAAGATGATTCTTGAATTTTATGGAGTGCTTTTTATCTTTCTAAAGAAGCACCCTGCCTTCCATAAAAATAAGGATAATTTGAAAATAATACGTGCTATAGAACATTAGGGATTAACCGTTAGGACAATTGAACTGAAACTCAAACAGTTGATCTGCAGGGGAAAACGATATACAATCGTTATTGTATTTAAAAGAAGACAAAACAACCCGTTAAGAGTCAATTTTAGGTGCTATGTTTCATTAGATAGCCGTTGTCTTTTAATCGGGCATTCATAGGGGACATATTTTTAATAACAGTAATGATGATACTATATTGTCATTTTTATAGCGCCGTATATCCCAAAGGCCCATAGGCGCTTGATAACTAAATTAGAGTCCGTTGTATATATTACATAGGATTTTTTATTAAGATATTGGCTCAAAATTGCTAAACTGTGCAAAAGAAATACCACGGGAGAGCAGAGACATATCAAATCATATTACGATAGTATACTGATACCATGATACTCTGATCCTTTGATACTGTGATACTCTGATACTATGATACTATGATACTATAATACTTTGATACTTTGATACTTTGATACTATGATACTATGATCCTATGATCCTATAAAACTCCGATCCTATGATACTCCGATCCTATGATACTCTACTATGATACTATGATACTATAATACTTTGATACTATGATACTATGATACTATGATGCATTGATACTATGATACTCCGAGACTCCGATCCTATGATACTATGATTCTATGATACTATGATACTATAATTATGATACTATGATACTCTGATCCGATTATCCTATGATGCTATGATACTATGATGCTATAAGTATGATTTGCTATGTTCCCGCTCTTACGTGCTATTTTCAAATTTTGCGGTACTAAAGACTTATTTGGTTATTCAATAAAAATTCCTTTATAAAGTCAAAATGACAGATTCTTTTAACCTCGTTGAGACCTAATTGTTCTAGTATTTACTAACTTGAAGTAGTTACCATTAAAAGTCACCAGTTTGTATATATAGAGTCATCCTATCTTACAGTAGTACTACCTAAGTAGGTATGTCTTTAATGTTTGCTTGAAACTGAACTTTAGCGGAAGTTTATTTTACAAATTTGGTGCTACATTATTTGGTGAGCCTTCTCCTGCTGTTTTCAAACTTTTCAAGTTATGTTGCAATACGTAACCTTCACAAGATGATATTGTCATGCGTGCAGGCTCTTAGCCATTTGTCAACAAAGGTCAGCCGAACTGGGTACATTTTCCAAAACTCTCTTTCAAACTTTCCAAACTCCCTTGTAAATATAATTTGCCTTGAAGTGACCGTAAACACCCTGAATTTTCAAAGCCTCTGACGGAGGGCCCGGTGGGTGTTGGGACATGACCTCCCAACATTTTTGCAAAACATTGGAGCATTTTTGCAAAATCTTTTGTCATTGGTCTTTAATGTACCCTCGGCGCCCCACTTCAAACTTGCGTTGGAGCCCCTGATCTTCCTTTCCCCATCATTTGTAACACTATAATTGTCAAACTAGAGCTTTGTTCAGCATTCAGATAAGTGTAAAATTGGATTGTCTTATTTTTTGTATTGCAGGTTACAAAATGTTATTTTGAAGAGGGCTACCTGAGCACCAATGCTTACCTTATGGAGGACTTGACATTTGGTCACATGATAAATGGACCTGCCATTATTATTGACAAGAACAGGTACTGTGAACTTTTTTCACTTTACATTCTCGACTATTTTTTTTGAAATTATAGAGGAAAGTCGAATTTTTATCGTATCAATCTTCATTTACATGATGTGTTTTGAGTAGTTTCGTTTACTGCAATCTGACGTTCAAAAAGTGTATAAAACTGACGTATATCCATAAAAATATCCACCATTTTTATTGTTTTACAGCACTATTCTGGTGGAGCCTGGATGTCAAGCTGCAGTTACAAAGACTGGAGACATTCGAGCCCAGGTTTCTCATTCTTCAAATGTGCAGACTATAATCCCCTGTCATTTCTCATCAGAATCTCGTACTTGTTGTTAGAGCACTGTTTTCAGATTTATAAATTTTTAGATACATATTAAGATTTATAAAATTTTGTCTATTCCTAGCTGATCTGACAAGAAGCTCCTAATTTATAGAGAGTGCTCAAAGATTGTATAATTTAAGTTGTTGGTGTCGCAAGATTTGAAGATGGCAAGCTTTGATTGGCCTTCATCAATCAAACACCTCTTTCTTCCTCTCACGTTGTTTTCGATTAATTTTCTTCTTTCTTTCGGTTATTATTCGAGGTTTATACAAAAACGAAAAGCTTCAGTATGCAATGTCTCTGCTATTTCGTGACATCTTCAGATTGACTACCAGGGAATAAAAATCAATCACAGTTAGCTTTTATGAAATTTTCCTACGTCTACTCATACTTCAGTGGAATATTGCTTAGTCTTTTTTATTTGTTAATTTATATTATATTTTCTTCCAAAGATTCTGTCAAGAAAGGGACAGCACCTCATTGGAGAAAAATTAGACCCTATTCAAGTACGTTAAGACAAGTTTCGCTATTCTCTAATCCAGGTTATATTTCTGATTCAAAAACAGCTATAAAATCATTGAGGAATTTTTCATAATATGTTTTCCTACCTGATTCTGAACATTTTAATTAACACGTACTTTTTGAAGTAGATAATGTCCTAGCTGATCGGTTCTTGTACTTTGTAATTATAGCTTTCTGTTTGTTCTCGCAGCTTTTATAATTTGTAATGTGTAATAGTAATTTTGAGAAATTTGATTATTGAATATTAAGCAATATTGGAGCGCTAGATCGTTATTCTTTTCGGCATTATTTTTTCGAAAATAATCCTTTTTGTTGTTGTAGCTATCAATATTCTCACATCGATTCATGAGTACAGCTGAGCAAATGGGAAGGTTTGTGTTCTGATTGCTCGAGTAGTTAACATTGTTCAGTTTGAAAGTTTCAAATTATATATTTTTCATCTAGGGACCATGTCCTAATTACACAAGCAGTTTATTCTCTATAACAGCTCTCTGGTGATTGTTGCCATTAATGGGTCTATATCTGGATGTTTTTAGCCCTTTTCTGTCTGGTCTATAACTGGATGTTTTCCTGATATAAAATTTTTCATTCGAATTAAGAATCAGAATCATTTAACATAAGGGCCTTTCTATAGCTGTTTCATTGATCTTACGAATTTGTCCAATTATCATATTTTTCTTTTTTCTCTTTGGTCTGTGATTGCTTTCCTCATCCATTCGAAAACTTAATTCTGTTCCTCTCGTGTCTACCTTTGTAGATTCTATCGTAACATGTGTATCACCAACATATACACCTGTTTAGTTCTTCGTAAATGATGTTCAAAGTCGTTGAATATGAGATGAATAAGAGAGAGTCCAGACATTACCCTTGTGGAGTATTACAAACAATTTTGGATATTTTGTCTCGATACAGTTGACTAAGCAATGCTGATTTCAGTTTTATAGATTTGACCCAGACCATTGCCCCAACCGATTTTTAAAGCCCTAAGTTTTCAAATTATTGTTGAAATAATTTAGTTATGTGAAAATAAACATTAACCTTCAAGTAGAGTTTATACCATAGTTTATAAAATTGTTGCTGAGTTATAAAAATAAGATATTGGAAGAAAGTTGGGCCTACAGCCACTTTGCTTAACTACACAGCTGGTCCCAGACCTACTTTGTGCCAACAATGTTCATTTTGAATAGATAATGTCTTTCCAGGGTATTGCAGAGAACCTCAATTTCAACGAATATAAAGGTAAAGAAACCTTTTCAAGTATTTTGATTCTCCTGATGACCAAGTTTATTAATCAAGCATCTTTTACTCCGAAATTGACAGCATTCGTACAATCAAGATGTATGTCCTAACCTTATTCTGTAAATTAGTGAATTGTACGCAGAGGTGTATTTTTAAAAGCAAGGAAAGGCTTCCAGATTAAGGTGCTTGCACAAATGTTTTCAAGGAAGAGCATGCGTAATCATTACGCAGAAGCCGCTGGTTATCCAGTCAGTCATATTTCAAGACATGTGTCTAATATTGTGAAGTATGTGACGAAAGGTGGAACAATCCGATGGTTTGGACGTACCAAGTAATTTTAAATTTAATGAATAATGCACAAAAATTTACAGTGCAACGATTATTGAGAATATTGCAATGACTGCTAGAAATGAAAAGCTGTCATATTTTGATTGCTGTTTCATTTCTTATTGCTCCATGTCTATGAGTGAATTTTATCTGTAGAAAACCATATATTAAAATTGTTCTGTATCTTCATTGGGATATCAGCTCATGTGTCTTGATCGCAAAGGAGGCCAACTTCACTAATAACAATCTCTTAATAGTCTCAGATCATCCGGCCGACCGCCCCTCCGACCAGCCTAAGCCCGTTATCCAAGAAAAAGTTTACTCTTATTCCTTCTGTATGAATTCCTTCAAGGAAAGGCTGGATTTTTCTTGTGCAATGTTTGGACCAGATGGTGGCTTAGTTGCGAATGCACCACATATTCCGGTTCATCTTGGTGCGATGCAGGAAACTGTGCGGTACCAGGTGCGTTCAATTTATCCTTTCTCAATTTCCTTTATATGCTATCATGCATGCGCAGTTGATTTGATGTCAAAAATATTTCTTTGCATCTAGTTTTGCAATGCTCAGTTGCTTTAGGCTATGAAAAAAAGACGTAAATAAATCATTTCTTGGCTGGGTAGCCTCGCTTCGGAAAAATATTCCGCAGATTGAGGCTATTTGTGTGTATTTTTATTTCTTGGCTGCCTCTTTCTCTTTTTCACAGAAAATCTCTATTAGTTTAGTGAGCATATTTTTATTGACTTTAGCTAGAGCTTCTGAGACATTAAACTAACGCGCAATCTTACGCATAAATCTCTTATTTAGAGAGATGATAAATATCGAATCTTCTTAATGCATTGTAAATCTTTCAGGTTTTTTATTTTGCCTTTTCAGATAAATGCTCTTGGTGATAGCCTAAAAGAAGGTGACGTCATACTGAGTAACCACCCATCGGCTGGGGGCAGCCATCTCCCAGACCTTACTGTCATAACTCCAGTATGTACCATTTCCACGTATCTCATAACTTTCACGTATTAAATACACTTTTATCAGGCTGTGTAATTCAGGCATAAATTGAAAGCTAACACTGAAAATGTTCACAAGTTTGCTCAAAGTGACCAGTGGCTTCAGGCGTTATATACGTTTAGAGAACTTCATTCTGTGTTACACGACGCCGACTCAACTTCAATTTGGATTGGTTTTCATTTCGAATACAGGTCTGAGTTACACAATGCGTGGACAATCCGAAACATGTACTTCACCTGGAAAATTCAAATTAAACATGTGAAAGTACGGCTGCAGATGTAAAAAGCTTTTTGATTTTGCTTATGGCATTTGGAAGGACCCATGGATAAACTTTTTGAAACCTGGCTTTTAGGATAATTCGAGGCGTAAATTTTCTTAAAATGCTCTTTGCATTTCACTTAAGGTCACCCACACGATAACTTAGGCATGCTTAGCACTTATGTAGAAAGCTTTTTTCATCACCCTAAGGTATCGCATAAATTAGCCACGGCTCTGCTCTTTGCCATCTGGTAGTTTTAAAACATGTTTGGGACATGTCAAATAAGGTTTTCTTCCTCCCACGTGTTTTCTAACTTGTATATTGCTCTTTCACGAAGGTCATCTCAGCATTGCGACTTCGTACTATTTCATAGGTTTTCTATGAAGAGCATCCACGTCCTGTTTTTTATGTTGCGAGTCGTGGACATCATGCCGACATTGGTGGCATCACACCAGGTGCGTGGGTCAAGCTTTAACTCAACATGGCTCGAAAGATGTAAAAAGTGATAGCCTGAATGCTCAAACTTACGTTTCAGCTTGTTTGAGCAGATGATGTTGCTAAGCAGAATTTTATTTGTTTTATTCAAATGATAGAAATTAATTTTACAGTTATTGCCAAAGAAGTATTTTTGAATATTACATTTACAAAATGTTAGGTTTGTTTTAAAAAATGTATCCTTTATGTTAAAGGCACTAAAACCCCGACGCATTTCATTGACCATTCAATTTCCCATTGGTTAGACTATACAATAGACCTATTGTTAAGGAACCAATCGGCTAATCTTCAATGTTTTCTACTGCTTGTAGGAAGAAGCACAACAGCTTTCTTAGACTAGCTTGGTTGCGCTATGTCACTTGCAATTTCTCAATACAAATTTTCATATCCATAAACCTTTTGAAATCACTTGTTAGGATTTTCTTCTTGTACTCAAAAGCTTTCCCCTAATCAAATAAACTTTGCTTATAGAAAGACTTTTTTTAATAACCTCCCCATCCTACCTTAACAGCTAGTAAGAGACTTGTATTCACAGTATTGGAATTTTATAATCTTGTTTCTATAGGTTCCATGCCTCCTCATTCCAAATCCATTTTTGAAGAGGGTGCTGTCTTTATGTCTTTCAAATTGGTGGAGAATGGAGTGTTTCAAGAAGATGGTATGTTTTAAGATATATGTACACAGTGGAATCCCGCTATTATGAATCCTCTCATATTACGCCCCTCTCGCCTATCACAGACTAAAATTTTAATTCCTTGGAATACCCACTTAGAATCACCTACCTTGGAATAATGACCCTAATATTACGACCCTAAGTATAACGAACGCCCGCTGTTACAAACTTTCTTCTTTATGATAAAGAATTGGTATTAGGGATATTACAGTGTATCAGGACTTACTGAAGACGAAAACCCAAGTATCAGGAACGTGATATGCATAGTAAATTAAAAAATTCGACTATCTGTAGAAGATGGCTTGGATCCTTAAGTTTGTTTGTATCTGCAAGTGACTGTATGTTTTCAAAAATTGTGAACTGAGTACACTGCAAAAAATAATATCACATTGAGAACCAGGTTATTTGACTGCTATCATTTCCGATAATTTTAGTACTGCAATTGTAACCCAGCAGTTTATCTAATCGATAGCATCATGAGCATTATTTTTAATGTCTTATGCTTTTGCCTCTTTAAACAGCATTGATAAACTCTCTGCTACACGAACCCAAGAAGCATCCAGGAAGCTCTGGCACTCGCAACCTGAGTGACAACATATCTGACTTGAGGGCTCAGGTCGCTGCCAATCAAAAGGTTCGTGTTTGTCGTTTAGTTGACTATGACGAGATTTGAGACATCACTATCTGTTTTGTCTTTCATTCTGCCGTATCAGGAATATTCGGTTCGGTTTTGTGCATTAACGAAGTGTACCCTCTGCAAGGTTGGACGAACAAGTGGAGGCCTTTTACCGCATGCTTAGTTCCTTGCAATCTGTGAATATTAGGGATGTATTTCTGCTAGAAATATGAAATTTTTTATAGATTCGATTTTTTGTTTAAAACCAAAAACAGATTTTGAAGAAATTTGCTGCTAAAAGCAAAAAATTATTAAAAAATTAATCGGTACTGATAACGAAAAAGCTCGTTATTTATTTTAATGACTGTTACGAAACTATTTATCTAAGAACTGTTAAGTCAAAACGTGTATTTTCGGGTATTTTTTCCCCCTGAAGACTTAATGGTATAGTTAGAACCCAATGTTTAGAACGCTCTTTATATCCCAAATTTATTCTGGAGACGATCCTCTATACTGGATGTCTCTGAGTCGGTGTTTTTAAAGGAAGTTTTTAAAGGAATGCTTTATTATTCTTATTTCAAGCGAGCCAGCTATTAGCGTAATTTTGATTCATTTTTCAGGGAATCCAACTAATCCAGGATTTGATAAGAGAGTACGGATTAAAAGTCGTACAAGATTACATGGGATACATACAGGTAGTTACTTAGTGAATAGACGTGATAGTCTGACTTGATAATCGGCTTATATGAATCCAGAATAGATAAAAACGCGGCACTGATTGGTCAACCTCAACAGTCATGTGCTCGTGTTTCTGATTGGCCTATTTCGATCCACAACTGGGTATATATATTTCCTAGCGTAGAGTTTTCGATCTATGTTCAGACGTTTTAAACTCTGAAGAGTGTCAGACGAAAAGCTTTAGTTTACTAAATGTTTGCTTTGTTCTTAGCCATTTTCAAGTTTTGTACCACCAAAAGATTGTTTGCATAAAAACGTTGGTTCAGGCAGGTAGTTCTTATATTAGCTAATTATAGAAAAAGTTCCTTTTTAAAAACATTGTTATGTTAAACTCTGCAACGGCTCTTGATGCTAGGAATACGGGTCCTGTATAGTATGCTATATAGCCATTAAATAATGTTACTTCTTCTGTTTGGTCATGTCTTCCAAACAAAGTAAGCCCGTTTAAGAATCTTTTTCTTGGATTTGCCAGTATGACAACTTCTCGTTTCGTTCTCTTAATAATAATCCGACATCTACCTTTTATTAGACACACCCGAGAGTATCAGATAAGTTTTCTGTTTAGGTAAGATTTTTTTAATCTTTGGATGGTTTTCTATTTAAAATATACAATCTGATAGAAAAAGAAAAATTAGAGAGGGCTGTTGTAGTTATTTTAATAAGCTTGATTTCCTCATAATCGTTTGCAGGAAAATGCAGAGATTGCTGTAAGGGAAATGTTGAAAGAGATTGCAAAGAAAACCAAAGTGAGTTTTTTGTGGCATAAATGTAGGTGGATTTCAAGTATTGTAAAGCCCATGGGATATTTGTAAACACTTACTACTATTCTAATATTGAGGCAAATGGGCTGTTTTAATGCCTTTGGGAATCGACAGCTGAGAATTATTCATCGTCACAAGTAATGAATATAGTCAATTAGAAGACACAGTCTCAATGGGCATTGCAATTGACATTCTTAGTTCCCTAAAGCTTCCATAATCAGCAACTATGTTACGAGTTGGCAACGAACTCAACGAACTTTAGTTACCACAATATTCTTCTCATCTATGTAGTTTTTTATAGAAAATGAATTTAATCTTATGATATTATTTCTGCTGCGTTTACTGTTAGTCCTCAAATAAATCTTAAGATGATGAGATCATTGAGCCCTCTCTTGTCAATATAGAATAAAAATTTTATAGATTACAGTGTTCCAGGCTTTGTCGTACAATAGACAAATGAGTTATGCAATTCTAAATATCTAGCTATTAATTATCCTACTCTGAAAAATTCTTCTTTAGGCCCGAACTGGTAAGACTGACTTATCAGCCATTGATTACATGGACGATGGTTCACCAATCAAGCTCAAAATCTCGATCAACGAGACTGAGGTCTGTTATTTGACTGCCTTAGCTCACCTTTTTCTAATTTGTTGCTCTTTTAGTTATCATGTCACAATCAATTACACAACTAACAACTTTCAATTCTCTAACCAGATACCATCGAGTTATTAGTTTATACAAAGATTCTATTTTTCTTCAGGGTACAGCAAAGATCGATTTTACTGGAACCGGCCACGAAGTTTGGGGTAATATCAATGCCCCGAGAGCTGTTACGCTGTCAGCTTTAATATATTGTCTTCGATGTATGGTCGGCCATGATGTGCCTTTGAATCAGGTTAGGCCATATGAAATCTTTTGTCGCACGCTTTCTTTGATAAATAATAGTTATGTGAAGATCAATGGTCTTTTGTTCTAAAACAATGGGAATTGTGACGTCATCTCATCAAAACAATAGGCTTGCCCCCCCCAATATTTAACTAAGTGTCCTCCCCTTTATGAAACATTTTTTGCACTAAAATTAACAGAAAATTTTAATGACAAAATTTTGAATACATACCTGTTAAATAAATAAATTCAATAGGTTTTGTTTGATTAAAATCATTCAGTACTGATGCATCAGTAATATCAGTACGTAGAGATGGAAATAATTCATTTCTACATTCGATGAAGAAGAGGATTAACACCAATGATCTCTTTTTGAATAAACTGCACCAAAACACCAATGGGCTCGTTTTCACCACGAACTTTAGTATCACTGCCTTGACCCAATCACATTTTTGCAAGCAGTTTATTTTGTGTCTGCCCCGATATATTAAGGAGGCCTAGGGCCATGAATCGACATGATATGGACAAATTACCTGCATATTCCTTTAAAGTTCATGCAAAGTCCATTTAGTTCCACAGAGACATCTTTTTCTTGATGATCACATCCTAGAATCGTCCTATTCTATACACCAGAGTCCTAGAATCGTCCTAAGAGTGTACAGTTCTGCTTATACGGCATCGAGCACTTTATGGCATTCTTGTAAACAGTGATTTTGATTAGTGAGACAAGCAAACCTTCAAACTGAAAACGTGTCCTGTTTGCTTCCTTCAGGGATGCTTGGCCCCGGTTGAGGTTGTCATTCCAAAAGGCAGTTTGATTGATCCTTCTGAAACTGCAGCAGTTGTTGGTGGCAATGTCTTAACTTGCCAGCGAGTTGTCGACGTAATTTTCAAGGCATTTGGAACTTGTGCTGCTTCACAGGTATGTTCTATTCAAAGGCTTTAACTTAATTCAACGGAATCCTGTTTCATCCCTGTTATTTCTGATACACAATCCTACCGTAAGGCTTCTATTTAGCCCAACTCTTTTCGAAGTCCTTCTACTCTCGATGCTTCCCTATTTATGGGGTTACCATTATCTAACGTGTACCTTGTTTGAACATGATTTTTTCCAATACAGTATCAACAATTTAGGCACCGCGGAGTAGGGGAGGGTTTTAGTCCCCACAATTTTTGCCAAAAATGCGAAAAATTCATAAATGGGTTATCAGCTGGTTTCATCCTCCCAGTTATTTACCCCACCTACCCACCCCCCTATTTTCTCAACGCTCCGCAATGCCAGGCATAGTAAAAGAACCTAAGATATTACCATCAGATATACAAAAATAGTTCTTTTGTAATGTCACCAAGGTCTTAATATCACCTAAGCGAGAAATTAAGCTTTTCGTGCTCTTGAAGTAGTTGAGTTTTTTAAAAAATTATTAAGCTACTTTATACTCTTGGACCAACACCTTCAAATATTTTCTGAATAAAATTGCAGCGTTAAATTGGATACCGCAGGAAAGTAAACGTTTTCAATCTTGTTTCTTTTTCTAGATAAATAGCATAAGATTGAAAAGGTTTTTAAACTGTATTGTTTTTAAGTTTTAACTTTTATTCAGGCAGAGATGGTTCTTATGAAGGTGGGCCCCGATTTCAAAATTCCTTTCTTTATGCACTAACAAGAGTAGGTTTTTATGGCCGGGTGATAACTGTATGCTTGCGACAGATGGGGAATTTGGGCACATTTTCCCGGATTTTTTGTCATCGTTATTGAATAAAAGAGCATGTAGATACTTTTTGATACCAACAGGGCTGTATGAATAATACGACATTTGGAGACGAAGATCTTGGATATTACGAAACAGTAGCAGGCGGAGCTGGAGCTGTAGGTTCTTCTTCAGTTTCTATTTCTGTTTCTTTGCATTTTTAACTTTGCAGGGGTGCATGGGCGTCACTACGTTTGGTGATGACAAGCTTGGATATTGTGAGACAGTCGCTGGTGGTGCTGGCGCTGTGAGTTGTTTAAATGTATGCCATGCAGGAGCATAAATAGGAAGGGCACGAGATGCGAATGGTCTAATAGCGTGTCTTCGTCTGGGTCCAGGGTTCAAGCTCCCAGTTGCTCTCATGATCATGTTCAAAGATGTTTTGAGTTTCGTAAGCTTCGAAAGAAACTAATCATTGGGCTCTTAAATGGAGAATGTCCTTTAATCCAAACCCAATTAAGGAAGCGGTGGAGGTGACTTTCTAAAAAAAGATGTCCAGTAAATCACCCTCCCATACTATTTAATGATGTCCCTGTCAAGAACGTCCTGGAGCAAAAGCATCTTGGAATTATATTAGACTCAAAACTGTCCTTTTCCAGTCACATCAAAGCCATTATTTCAAAGTGCAGACAAGGAATAGGAATGTTGAGATTTTTCTCAAAATATTTACCACAGCATACCCTAAATGAAATGTATAAACTGTATGTTCGACCACATTTCAGTTACGGTGACGTCATATATCATACACCAAGCAAAATTTGCGAGTTCAGCCATCGCGTCATCCTAACCAATCAAATGGAAAAACTTGAATCTACCCAGTATTCTGCTGCACTAGCAGTGACAGGTGCTTGGAAAAGTACTTCTCGTGAGAAGCTGTATGATAAGCTTGGGTGGGAATCGTTAAACCTCGGACGATGGAGTAGACGTTTCATCCTCTTCTATAAATAGTTAAAAACCTAACACCAGATTATACGAGACATCTAATTCCCGATCTTCAAAAATCAAATTATGACCTTCGCAGACGCACCACGATTGGGCAAATATGTGCAAGAACAAACAGTTTTAAACAGAGCTTCTATCCCAACTGCTTGTTGGAATGGGAAAAGCTCGATCCTGAGATTAGGCAATCGACCTCGGTAAATGTTTTCCAGAAAAAATTGTTTTCCATTATCCATTCACCTCCTAAACCAGTCTACAATATTCATGGCCCAAATGGCCTATCTATCTTAACGCAGCTACATGTTGGATTCAGTAAGCTAAATTTCCATAAATTTAAGCACAATTTTAACGACACTTAGAGCCCTTTGTGCCTAATAAATAACGGTGTTGAGGACACGGAGCCCTATTTCCTGCTCTGCCATAATTTCAACGTAGATAGTTGTGATCTCCTCAACAGTTTAAATGCGATATTATTGCCTCATGGTCTGATAAATCTTTCAAATGAAGATCTGCTAAAAATCATCCTTTATGGCCATGAAGAATTACCACTCGAATCAAATTCGAAAATTCTCGTTGCAACGCTAAAATATATCCAGGCCTCTAAACGTTTTGAATAAACTGGTAATACAAACAACATATTTCCTCTCTCCTCTCCTCTTTCTAAAAATAGTTTCTATTCCTTCTTTTCGTTCATTTGGCACCTTTAAATTGTAGTTAATTATATATTTATTCTTTTCGTTCATTTTGTATCTTTAAATTGTAGTTAATTTAGTTTTATATGTTGAATGTAAATTACCACAGGGTTGCTATATATTCCCATGCTCACTGTGGTATCGTTTGGTAAATTTGTGTATGTTTTGTAAAAATTTTATGTGAATATTAAAAAAGAGAAACTATCACATATTCCCAAGTAGAGAGGGCGGCCTAGGTCAAACTGACGTAGGTATTTAAAGTGATAAATTTTATGCCACAAATTGCCATTTCAAAAAGTGCCTTCTTAGTGGCATGTTCTTCTCAGATGGGAAGGGATTCTGCGAAAAAATATGAAAAACAAATGGGGAAGTATAGCCATGGTATGGGGAAATGTAAAAGCTTTGAGGAGGGGGGGGGGGTTAAAGCTCTGCATTGAACTATTTTGGGACCCGTGCTTTATCATGCAGAATTGTTCTGGTAGTTTAATGTTTGAAGCTGTCCATTTGTTTTAGGGGCCAGGTTGGCACGGTCGTGGTGGTGTACACACCCATATGACAAACACGCGTATCACAGACCCAGAAATTCTTGAACGAAGGTATGGGCGCGTATTCTATTTGCTATCAGCAGTTATCTTTTAAACCTTGGTCAAGAATCATCCTTGATCTATAATGAAACTGGAACGATTATTGCATTTGAAAAGGCCGTAATGGCTGCCATCCTGCATGTGTGGGTAGGCTGCGAACGGGAACGCGAGTGTCCTGATAAATACTAAAGTTCCCAGATATACGAAGAATTAAAAAAAAGCAGTGATTGTAAGAATTTCTAGGAAAATACGAATACCGTGTGTGATCTTTGGTTGTTTTGTACTGCAAGATATAATGTGGAATTCTCATCATTTATTGACTTCCCTGAGAAGCTCTCACTACACAATTGATAAATGCAACTGAGATTATTCAGGCTATTTCCATTAGATACAGAACTGACTAGAATAATGCCAGCAATGTCATGAAATGGGTTCTCGAGAGAAGCGAATGACGAATTTTTGCTTAAACAACTATTTTCTTCTTTAGGTATCCCGTGATGCTTAGGCAGTTTTCCTTGAACAAAGGAACTGGAGGTAAAGGTGAATTCTCTGGTGGGGATGGAATTATAAGAGAGCTTTACTTTAGGAAAGATTTGACGTTATCAATTTTGTCAGAAAGAAGAGCTTTTAGGCCATATGGACTTGAAGGTATGTTTGCGTGTTAGTTAATCTCTTATCTTAGCTTTTAAATTTATATGTTTATGATAAAGCCGCTTTAAAGAAAAGACCAATATTATTCTAGCCTGTGCTCCAGACCCCTAACTCTACTTTCAAGTTCGGGGCCTGGGACACTGGCTACATTATTCACAGTTCTATAATCTTTCCGGAGAAGATGAACAAAGTAAAATTTTTCGAGACAGAAAGCCTGAATAAATTGTTTCCAATTTTCGTTCCTGAGATACAAAATAGGTTTATGAAATTTCTGTCTTTGCGCTGCCAGAGTCCAGAAAAGGGCTAGTTCTTCCTCCGGGCAAAGAAAGCAGGGTGCGGTTTGGGTGTGACAATGTAATTCTTTTTCATTGGCTTTCTTCACGGTTATTGACCGTATGACTCCCATGTTTTCTTGCCACTATGTGCTGCAAAATATTTGTTAAACCAAACACGATTTTGAACCGGCCAGATTTGAAACTGCTTTTGTTAAATTTGCTGCCTTTTGTAAAATTTTTACCTTTTGTTGCTGCAGTTTGTTTCTGCACTTTGATTCTGTTTTCTATCAGGTGGACTACCAGGGAAACGGGGTCGAAATTTTCTGATAAAATCAGACAACAGAGTGATCAACTTGCAAGGAAAAGCCTCTGTTCCAGTCCTTCCTGGGGTGAGTCAATTTAATCGAATAAAATGTACCAGCCTTATGGTCCAGTGTTTTGTTTATGCTCGGCTATTTGCTTAAAGATGGGTGATTAACATCAACTCAAGTCTAGAGTCTTGTATCGGTTAAAAAGCTCACAAAAGTGCTTTACAGTATCTTAGTTAGTATACTGAATGTATTTTGTTCAGGGTATTGTAAAATTCAAAACAATTTTTAAAACAGAGTTTGGTTTTGACGAAATCGAATCTATGAGGTTCTGAGAGAAGATTCATCCTATATTAATTACTAAAGCACAACGTCTAGATTTATTAGAAAATCGAATCATTCCGCCATGGTCTAATGGTAAGATTTATTCTTTTAAACCCGGTTCGATTTTTCAAATGAACTGTGATTGAGCCAGTATATAAGAGCTTACTTCTTTAGACAAAATTTATTTGGCATATAACCAGGTTTCAAAATCTTGTTAGGGATTCGTTGATCAGCTATTGATACATGCGACCGCTTTATGTCACAGGACTGTTTCCGATTAGAAAGCCCTGGCGGAGGAGGATATGGCAAGCCTATATCTAGTGAATCGAATGACGAAGACCAGCAACTACTCGCAGATGCGGCAGCTCTCGTTGGAAGCGAAACGACAGAGGCCGAAAATCCTTCGAAAAAGCGTAAGATTCAAGAAAGCTCCTCAAAGACCTACACAGAGAGGGGTAGTGTTCATGAATATAGGAGGCTTCAAGAATCGGTCTAAACGCGTTCAAGCGAAGCAAGTAACTTTTTACAATTGAATCTATTATTGATTATTATTAGTTGGATTTTAAGCATAATATGAGGATACTCACCAGATGCATTTAACAACACCATTATACAGGCATTTTTTGCAAAGAATGCCAAATATTAAGTATCAAACTACCAGAAAAGCCTCTTTTTATACGGTTTTACGATGCCTGTATATTCCCCCCCCCCAATTTTTTCAGACCCCCCCCCCATTTCTCAACGCTCCGCGGTGCCTGTCATATCAATACAAAGAAAATCCTAACTTTAAAAGAGTTTTCGATTCATACGATATTTTACACACGTCACACCAACAAATTCTGTGCATAGAAATTGTGGAGAAGGGTGCGGGACAAACAATGCTGGTTTTCTTGTCCATTCCACTTTTGCCTGAATGATGAAAAGTAAGGTTAACAGTAACTACACGATTATTTTAGCACTAGCTTGTATCGTTCAATGTATTCTGTATTCTGGTCAATGTCAATGTATTCTGGTGCTATTAACTACCAATTTTATCAAATATACATAACTAGTCCGTTCGACATCGTATTTTTGATTACTAAAGTAGAATTGGGACTTGCTCTAGATGATTTTATAGTATTTTCTCTCAATAAACATATTTGAATTTTGAAATGAAATTTGTAATTCTTCATTCTTGTTTGCTTTGCCTAGAACTCGAGCAGCTCCCATCATTCATGATGCCATTTCATTGACACTTGTGAATTATCTATGCCTCGCATTTCGATATGCAATACCTGCCAAAACTAATTGGCATACCGAGTTATTGGCTTTGCATTTTTTCATTTCTCATTTTTTTCTCATTGCTTTCATACTTCACTGACCTACACTAGGCCACTATGGTAGCCCACCCTCCCCCCTCCGAATTATCAGCATTAGAAAAACAGTAAAGATAAAGCATGCAATGCTAATCAAGATGTTTTCCATTAATTAAGACTGATATCATACAGGCTTTGGGCCTCTTGAACCCGCTCATCATATCCTCACTGATCTAGCTGCTCACTTAAGTGGGCTGATCCAGAATATCAGCTTCAACTTTATATGAAGTAAAATACAAATTTTTTAGGGGGCGTCTTAAGGGCGGAGACCCTAAGTTTTTGAATTAAAGCTAACTTTTGGCCTATTTACCATGACTCCATGTGTCAATCAATATCAACAAATCACAGAGAGCACGAGTGAAATCACACAGAGCGATCGACTTCGATCGCTAATCCGCGCCGGCGGACCAGTTTCATTTTGCCTGTCGACCGCTCTCGACGTCGATTGTCAGGCTGCGAATCTGTTTAACAGAAAGTAATTCTCGGAAAGGAAAAAGGGAATCAACAATATTTATTGATTTAGAAATTGTTTTTAAGGGTTGTTGATAAAATCATAAATGTAAACTTTTTACTATAAATCAAAAGCTGCAATTGTGTAAAATGAAAGTAGAAATACCGTGGGGTGAATTACTCCTAAAAACCACGTGCACCTTCCACCAATTGTCAAAAAAGTGCCTAAAATCTCTTTAAAATTTGCTGAAATCTCAAAATCTTTAAATAAATCATGAAATCTAAGAAATCTCACTAAAAACCTAAAATCGTTCAGAAAATCTTCAAATCTAGAAAAGAAAACTTGAACTCTAGAAAAGAAATCTTGAAATCTCAATATTTTTTTGTTCATACTCATACAGATCGTTGCAGTTTATGAATCAAAATCTATTATCACGAGAAAAGTGTACACCGCAAGCACCCCTGCCTCTGCTCAGCTTTCCAAAAATGGAGAAACTGCTGCGAAATTTTTACAGAAACAGATCTTTTGCCCCCAGCAGATAATTATAAGAAAAATAAAATATAGAAGAGTTTAAGAGTATATTTTTCCTTAATCCTTTAAAACCACATAAGTACAGTAATAGTTCAACTAAGGGCCTGTTTACATGAAGTAGGTAGCCCACTTAAGTGGGCTGGTTAACTCGAGTGGGATTCGTGCTTTCTATACATTCCATTGTTCTCTGTATTTGCGTTTTATGGAGAGTGGGCCAGCCCGCTCAGGTGAGATCCGCGAGAAGGAAGGAATTTCGTTCTCAATAAAAACTGAATAAAATTGTGAAAACAAAGCACCCCTCAATCCCTCCGCGGCTTCTGTGATCCCTGATAAAAAGAGATGTTTTCGAAGAACTAGTGGGTGTGGCAAAGGAAAGGATATACAAGGCTAGGCCTAATGACCCTAAATACAAGGCTAGGCCTAATGACCCTACTTTGCCTGTGTGGCGGTCAGGATTCGTTCTAGATCGATTAAGAACCGCCCATGATAACTCTTACCGCGGCAGGGTATAGAATGTACATATACTGTAGGCCTACACATTCACAAGGTTTGTTTTAGTTTCTCCATTTCCTGATTTCAAAGAATCTTAATCACATGCCATTTTATTCAGAATCCGATTGGTTGGCAGGCCTCTCGACCGTAGCCTGCACGCATACTAGACTGGTTTTCCCAGAGATGAATCTAGTTGATTGGAAATTTAGTTGATTGGAAAATTCATCCATTCAACTAAATTCACCTCTGGGAAAACCAGTCGAGTCTGCGCGCAGGCTACTCGACCGCTATCGATCGACAGAAAAGCTCAAACGGTTTCGTATAAAGTCTTTGTGTTTGGCAGTAGGTCACTTTTTCTTCTACGTAGCCAAGCATAATCGATTTTTCCAATAATGAAGAGTCGCCCCAAACTAATTATCGGCTTATCGAAACAAAGAACAAGGTTTCTATTTCAGTGAGTTTCTATTTCGTAACAAAGGACGCCTCTTACTTGTACTAATTTCTCACGCTTCACTAATTTCGAGGATCCTTGAAGTTCAACAAACAATAGACAATAAATACATTGTTGTGTAGGTATGCCATTGTTTCTCATCAGTTTAATGAGGTAATGCGATTTATTCTTCAGCAAGAATAATGGCGAACATTCAGCTTGTGCCACTCTCTGACAGCGACACTGAGCGGTTGAAAAAGGTTTACCCAACCCCATTCGTTAAATTAGGACAAAGGTTCGTGAGAACTGTGCCTGGAAACTGCATTTTGCCTAAGGCCTATGAAAAATTCAAGAATCGATTTAGCAACTGGGACGTCCGCTCAGAAGATGTTTATGTTTTTACCTTTCCTAAAAATGGCACAACCTGGGTACAAGAGCTCGTCTGGTGCCTGCAGAACAACTGTGACATAGACAAGGCAAAAGCCATTGCAGCCATGGAAAGAGTCCCTTTTTTGGAAAGACCAGTTATTGTTGACTTTTTAGATGAGGCTCGTTCCCGCTTTGAAGGTTTCCACGAAATGGTAGCGACCATGGATTCACCGAGAGTCTTGAAATCTCACCTTCCGTTTTGCCATTTTCCCGACGACTTACTCGACAAAAGCAGGGTAGTGATATGTTTGAGAAATCCAAAAGACACAGTAGTCTCATTTTTCCACCATGAAAAGTTACTTCACGTGCATGACTACAACGGTGATTTCGCAACCTACTTCGAACTCTTCATGGATAACTTGGTGGTTTTCACGCCATATTTTGAATACACCATTGAAGCTTGGAAGCGACGAGATCACCCAAATGTTTGCCTTTTGTTTTATGAAGAACTAAAAGCTGATTTGGCAGGCAATATCAGAAAGGTGGCAAAATTTCTGGGGAAGGAAATCACAGAAGAGCAAGTTGGGATTTTGGTTGATCACTTAAGCTTTAAGAAAATGAAACAAAATAAGTCTGTGAATTTAGAAGGACTCCAAGATGGAAAGATCTTGAAGAAAGAAGGGAGCTTTATTCGAAAAGGTGAGGTAGGAGATTGGAAGAACTACTTCACTGAAGAGATGAACAAGCGAATGGATGAAGCAATTGAAAAGTATCTGAAGCCTGTTGGACTTGCATTTCGCTATGAGTAACTTCATTAGTATTTAGAAGTCTTTAGCATATTAAAATTTTTCGGGAACCCCGCAGAACTAGCGCAGTCTTACCAGGCCCGTCGGAACCGGGGTTCTGCGCTAGGCTGGAGGGGGCTGGAGCCCCCCCCCCCAATAATTGTCAAACTTTAGTATGCTTCCTTTATAACAGTTTACTGAATGAGAAGGAAAACAATGGGCAGCCCCCCAATTTTGTTTCGATGGCCCTGCTTACCCTCGTTATGTCTGAAAGTTTCCGTAACAGAATGTTATACGAAGAATTCCCATTTTCCTCTAATTAGTGTACCGCTTACTATTGCTTTTGGATACAAAATTATGTCATCTTTATGTAATTAGAGAATTTTCTGGCCTTGCCAAAAGAGAAGTTGGCACAGCTTCGAAGGAAGTTGCAACGCTAGCAATTTGGCAATTGTGCATTCGTACAATGGAAGAAATGGCTATTGTGGGAATTAAGGTTTTCTGTTCGATAACATTTCCAATTATTAGCAAAGCTGTTTGATACTGCTGACAATCTCCATGAAACTTTCTGAATGAATGCAGATCGCTTTGAATCAGCATTAATCACCATGAAGCAGTGTTAATTAATAATCGTGAATCAGTGTGAGTGATCAAGAATCATCACGAGTCACAATAAAGCTGCGAAAGTCGTCGCGAATCAGCTCAAATGATCACGAATGTCTGTAAAACAATGTCAATCTGCATAAATAAAAACGAATCAGCCCGAGAGATCAATAACATTGTAAACGAGTGTCAATTCTCGCAATTATCAACAACCAATAAACAAGAATTATTGCGTTATTGCAGGTAAGAATTTTTGTATTCTCACACTTTATCAATGCTAGCAACAACCTTTTTCATAACTATTTTTTATTATTATGTTTTTTTCGATTAATAAGTTAAATTTGATAATTTGTAACCATTGCTTTCAATGGTCACTTTGAACCCCTCCCCAAACCTTTTGTTATTTTTTACAAAGCTATTAAAATGCTATTACCTCTTTCGGCGTATTACCTAAATTCCCATGGAAGGATAATTTTGAATAAAACTCATGGTTACTTGCTGGTTACTTTTATTTTGTGCATATCCGAAAAAATTTTAAAATACTTGCTACTTCTTTAACATTACTGATTGACATAATGGTGTCTAATTTTCCAGATATTCTGTTACCTTGTTTGTTTGTTTGTTTGTTTGCTTCTACCTAGCATCCGAAGGTAGTTTTTAGGACACTGAGAAGCTTATGCTTATCGAGCAGTGTCCTGGTCCTTCCTCTCGATATGACCACACCTCGTGGTTTTTATGCCTGGAATTACAGAGAGCTGGTGACTCCCCTCGCTCTGGGTGACTCTGGGTGAAAGTTTGTTCATGCCAGGGGCTTGAACCACGGACCCTCGGGTCTTTAGTCAGCCCCGGTATCATAATCATTGAGTACGTTTCCCTGCATCCTGTATCAGGACCATTTAGGCAGGGAAATAGCTGTAACCATCTAGCAAACTGCCTAATCACAAATTTTTCACTCGATCTGAATTCAGTATGAAAAGGAGGATCGAAAACCACCAGGTGTCATTTTGGGCGTGGTCTCTAAGTCAAGTGAATGATGACGTCATATTTTCCCGGTCTGACTCATCTTTCATGCGTGCGATTCCATCGTCATCATCGTCGCCTTCATTAGAATCTCTGAACTATTTACAATGAAAAACATTTTTAGCTTGCTTTCTAATATTCCATTTCTTCATCCTTTTTGGTTTCGGTGAATCTTCACTTTCAGATTGTGCAGAATTTTGTGAGTCAACTATTATCCTGTTCTTCGTCCATCTGCTTGCAAAAGAAGGTGGCATTCGTCTTCCAGTGAACCAATGAGGCATCAGAATATCTCGCTCTTCATCCCATTTCAAACCCTTGCCTTCAAGTGGTATTCACGGTATTTCCACCAAATGGCATCTGTATCAGCATAATGCTTGATAACTACGTAACTAAAAGTGTTAAAGATTGCACAAGGATAAAACGCTGAATTCCTGCACAGGTTCAGTCCGTTGGTCAAGGAAAATAAGCAGCAACTTGTCCCGTCCGTTGGTCAAGGAAAATAAGCAGCAACTTGTCCCACTAATTTGCAATTATGTCACATCTTAAGTTTCGTTATAGCAGCAGAATTGTGCATGTTATGATAATAGCATGAAATTGATGCTTTTGTTTCGCAGACTCGACTTTGTAACTAGACTGGATTTCATTTTATCTAGCACTTCAGATTAAGCCAAGAAAAAAAGGTTTCAGTCGTATAACTTCTATAATCACAAAGTTAAAGTGCAAGACCCAATAAAGAATTGTGTACAAGTAAGTAGTCTAAAAATTGCTCTAGTGCAATTTTTAAAGCTGTGCATCTCATTTTATTCAGCGCGTCAAATTAAGCCAGAAAAAAAGGTTTCAGTTTTAAAGCTTGCAAAGTTAAAACGTTGTTGTGCTATAACTAAAAGAGGACTGGATGCCAGTACCTCAGTTTAAAAATAGCTTTTGGGGGCACTTTTGAAGCTTAATATGTATTTCACCGTACTCAGCATTTCGAATGGTTTACTTTTACAAAACTTCTATGATCGTAAATGCTATTATCGTAACATGCACAAGTTGTCAAAAATTGTTTGACAAAACGAAAGTTTCAACAGCCATAACTTTTTGCTTATAGGTCAGAAAAATTTGAAATTTTGCTGACCGTGCATTTTTCATGCTTCCGTAAACGCAACTTCCGGTAATTTGCCAGAATGTTCCCAAGGCTTAAAATGATCAGTGGCTTTTACTTTTATGATTTGAACTTTAAAAATTTAGGTTAGGCAGGTTGCTAGATGATTATGCAAAATTCCATGTCTAGTTGGAGTGAGTTAAATCCTCTTCTCGGTTGCGTTCCCGTGGCTTTTCATAATATTTCCTTCTAGTTTGATCCAACATAGTTATTTCTTCTTCGTCAAATAACATAATTTATAATCACAATTAATAATAACAGCACAGAGCAGTTATTATCAGCAAGTCAATCCTGCAACTCAAATGGTTTACAAAACTTAATGGTCTTAAAAAGAATTCTTAGTATGAAGATGTGGAACAATAAAGGCAGATAAAAACATTTTTATGTTGGTTTTTGATGTTCTCTTCTTTTTCGTTGAGATAATAAAAGCCCAAATTATTTGCGGTAGATTTTGTGCTATTGGTATTTTCCCAAGTATGATAAGCCTGAGATATGACATTCTTTTAAAAGCCTCAGATTCAAAAAGGTTTATGCATAAGCGTTTTTATTACACAGTACATTACAAAGGTCAACTCGAAACAATAGTAAACATGTAAGACATCACTGCCATGACATTACAAGATTTGCAGTCAGGATGGCGACCGTTGAGCTTGTGCCACTATCTGACAGTGACACTGAGCGGTTGAAGAAGGTTTACCCAACTCCATTCGTTAAATATGGACGGAGGTACATTAAAGCAATGCCTGGAAACTGCATTTTGCCAAAGGCCTATGAGAAATTCAAGGATCGATATAAGAATTGGGAAGCGCGCTCAGAAGACGTTTATGTTTTTGGCTTTCTGAAAACTGGCACAACCTGGGTACAAGAGCTCGTCTGGTGCCTACAGAACAACTGTGACATAGACAAGGCCAAAACAGTTTCAGGGCAGAAAAGAATCCCTTTTTTGGAAACACCAGTTATTGCAGACTTTCTAGATGATGTTCGTCCTCACCTTGATGGTTACTTCGAAAAGTTAGCTACGATGGATTCACCGAGAGTTTTGAAATCTCACCTTCCATTTGGCCATTTTCCAGGCCACTTTATCGACAAAAGCAGGGTTGTGATATGTTTGAGAAATCCAAAAGATACAGTAGTCTCGTATTACCATCACGAAAAGTTAATTGGAGTTTTTGATTACAATGGGGATTTTGAAACCTACTTTGATCTATTCATGGATGGCCTGTTACTTTACACGTCATATTTTGAACACATCCAACAATTATGGAAGCAAAGAAACCATCCAAAAGTTTGCATATTGTTCTATGAAGAACTAAAAGCTGATTTGGCTGGCAATATCAGAAAGGTGGCAAAATTTCTGGGGAAGGAAATCGCAGAAGAGCAAGTTGGGATTTTGGTTGATCACTTAAGCTTCAAGAAAATGAAAGAGAACAATTCTGTGAATTTAGAAGCTTTTCAAAATGGAAAGATGTTGAAGAAAGAAGGGAGCTTCATTCGGAAAGGGGAGGTAGGAGATTGGAAGAATTATTTCACCGAAGAGATGAACAAGCGAATGGATGAAGCAATTGAAAAGTATTTTAAGCCTGTTGGACTTGAATTTCGCTATGAGTAAGTTTAGAAGCAGGGGTGCCGTGGAGATGAACTCGAGGGCTCAGCCCTTCTTTTTCAAAATCCAGAGAGATTGCTAGAGCTCAGCGTTCTTTAACGAGCAAACAAATTTTTGATTTGGTGAATTCTATTCTATATAAATTTGTTGTGAATGTGCAATTTGCTACCTGTCTTTTTGAGTTGGTGAATAATATGAATGATTTCAGACACACAACCGAGAATTTTCAACACAAATGAAGGGGTTGTTGGGTGTGGTTGTGACTTGTGGGTGGGGACATTCGCCTGGTTTTGAAAGATGCCTGCGGCCCAATCTCCTAACATTCTAGGGCGGCAGCACTTAATGGGAGTGTCTTGAAGTTTACTCTATGAGTTTAGTAGAATTCGAAATATTTTAATGAAATAATTAAGCTGGCTTATTGATTTTTGTGAATGTAAAAGGCCAGTTTACACTGTCATATTTCCATCATACTTGTTCATGTTTCTTGGGCCATCGTATTTCCATCAAAGAAATCCGGTGTGTAAACACTCTAAAAAATTTAAAGTTTCGCTGAAACAAATCACGAAAGTGGAACTGATAGTGATAGTGAGAGCGGTGTCGTTACAAATGCCTTTGAGAAGATCGCTGCTACAGCAATAGTTCTCTGCGGTGCCATTAGATTACAGCATCTCAGAAAAACAACTTTGTGGGTAAAGCCATGGCTACAGAAAAGAGAAGAATGGGCTTCATACCAAAATTTAGTAAAAGAGTTTCAACTTGCTGACAGAGGCGACTATAGAAGATTTTTACGGATGGATTGTGATACCTTTACTTACCTTCCTACTTACCTACCTACCTACCTACCATCGTTTGAGTTTGTCTAACTTTCTCACAGGGGCGTCGCGAGGCAAGCCTTGTTGGGGGGGGGGGGGTGGTGACTAAAAATTTACCTGATTAAAAAATTTTTTGCTTGAAATTCTTAATTTACTGTCACAAACCTCTGCAATACATTTTGTCAATCCAACTCTGTATATAAAACTATTCATTTTTATACGATAATAGCCGACTTTCCTAATAGTTTTGTCAAATCCCTATATCGGAACTGATATATCGAATTCTGATGCTTTTAGTTCCCTGGAAAATGCACTCTTTTAAGCACATTTCACTAAAGCAATCTTCCTAATCCTATTGAAAATTCTTTTTTGCATTCAAATTGAACAGCAGATAAAAACAACTGGTACAATTTCGCTGTGGTCTTGAAAAATACCATGTTGTCAGTTACTTCTAAAGCTAGGTAACAAGCAGCACTGGTTGTCAATTTAAATCCCTCTTTCCATCCTAGCATGCCTTTTGAATGTTAAAATAAATCTGGAGCTGATAGTGAATTGCAGTTGATGCTTTTACCGAGAAATTTTAGGGGAAATGGACACAAGACACAATTTTACCTAAAGAGGGCCTGGATTTTTAGATTTAGTGCCAACAAGAAATCTTCAAATCTTCAAATCATTAGTTTGTTTACCTTCATTCATATCAAGGAATACCATATTTAACCAACGGAGCAACTACCTTTGCTAGACCCTTTCTTGACTTTATGACATTAAGGTCTCTGAAGTACCTTAAGCGTTTCTTCCACCGAACGAATTTTACCCGAAATTTTATATTGAGATGCTATTGGGGGGATGTGACACCCCCGCACCCCCCGGTCGCGACGCCCCTGCTCTCTCGAGTGTGGATGGTTCCTTAGGGGATGGTTCCTTAGAGCCGTTGGGAGTCTTATGTTGGGGTTTGGTCCACAAAATACTTGACAGACACTGAGTGGCAGAGTGATGAGGTCACAAAAATCTATTTTTAGGATTTTAGAATTCTGACCGCAGATCTTAAAAAAGCACCATAAAACGCCTCCAAGAGTTCAAAATCAGTTGAATCTGAGAGTAAATCGACTGAGTTATTGCCATGTAAACACGGGCTCTTTCCCCATCCAATCACTGTAATTTGGCCCTGGTTCTAACATCTATGAATCCGGCAAAAACAGCAGTAATCCATTAGCAAATCTCATTCTAGTGGACCCGTTCTAATGGAAAGGCTTCTTAGTGGGAACGCCAAACCCGGCATACTTTTGATCCACTTAAAACAACAACAGTGTTTTACAAAGAATATTCAAGGACAATTTTCGCACATACTGATTTCTCTCACAGTTCTGCGTTCTTTGGTTTTTTTTAATTTTCATCTAAATCTGATTTACCTGAAGAAAAGAGGACTAAGGATATTCTATAAGCTGGGATTCATTTAAACCAAACTTAGTGGAAAAGATCAAAAAGTGATTAAAACGAGCTTAAAGCAAACTGGCGTTTCCATGGACTCACTTTAAAAACAGATACATTTTAACTCGGGCTAGTGGAAAGGCTGCCTACCTAAATCTTAGATACCGTAAATCCTCGAATTGCCCCCCCCCCACCTTCGAGAAAGCTCCCCCCTCGAATTAGCCCTCACCCAAGAACTACAAATTGTCAATAAGCCAAGGTCTTTTAATAATGTCTTCTTAATGTCAACAATGATTCTATAAGCCCCCCCCCCTCGTATAAGCCCCCTCGAATAAACTCCCATCCAAAAATATAAAAAATAAATAAGCCCCCAGGGGGCTAATTCGAGGATTTACGGTAGTTACTTTGGTCATGCTAATTTTACTAAGTTTGATTGGCATATGATAAGAGAGTCGAGATATAACCCTCTCGTTGAATAAACTAAAAGTGATACTGGATCGCCAAGTGCTGTTGTTGAACTATATTAAACTCTTTGTTTTTATCATCTATAAGTAATTTTAGCCTTGGAGTCTTTTGATGTAATACGTCCTTTTCCGTCACACAAAGTGGCTCTTTTTATTTGGAAGTCGATGTACTTTTTGTATAAATTATTTCTATAGCTTGATATATCCAAAATAGTCAAAATATACATTTTGGAATCAATGCAAAATACGGGATGACATGTAAAAAGATCAGACGTTCTACTGCAAATGAATGCCTCTTTCAATCAGCCATCGACATATGAAAATTTGGAAACCCGTGCAATTTGAACATTTCTCATCCGTTCAGGAAAGAGGAAACACCATTCTAACTCCTTTTTCGTCATTCAGTTTCTCTGACCTCAGAAGTGCTCAAAGAAGGAGATCCTTTTATTTTTCAAAAGCGTCAATACGTAGGGAATACGGATAAGTGAAAGCATATAAGCCTATCAAGGCGCTGATTGGAAGTTTCAGATTTGTGTTGATAATCTAATGTACCTCAAAAGTGCGTTTTAATTCAGCATTGATTGCATATAAGCAATACAAGACATCATTCCAGAGATTACTGGTGCTCCAATGCTCCTAAATCGTTTGATAACAACCAACATTCACCATTTGTTGACAGCCAATTCACATGAACAGGTACGCTATTGGTGTTACTGGTAATTTGAAATCTCGTTCTTGGTATTATTGCCTGTTCAGTCATATAAAGAACATTCCACGGCATTTTTTGTGATTGAAGATCTTTATTGCACAGGTTCAAAAGCTTGTCGTACTATAACAGAAGTTACAGCAGCTGATTATTTGAAGCCATGAAGATTTCGCTTCTATACTGAGGTCTTTTTGAACGTTTTTGACGTGCAGACATTAAAACGGGAGAATGTATTCAGCTCGTCCCTCAGCTCCTCCGTACCCCAGCGATGCACTGTTTGTGAGGCCTCGGATGGAAGCCTGGGTTGACACAGTCGCTATAAATGAGCCACCACCACCCTACGAGTCGCCTGAACCATCTGTTGCGCTTAACATTCCACGCCGACCTCAACCCAACAGAAGTCCCAACAGAAGCCCCAACAGAAGTGAATTTAGCCATACTATACCATTACGTCATTCGCATTTTCGCGCTACTTTTTCCGAACAGGCATCAGCCACAGTTATAAGAGATAGACAAAGAGCTAAGCTGCAGATAGTCAAATTTGAAAAGCAATATCTGTATTCGAAATTTGCAGTCCTCAAAGGCTTGGAACTTGTGAGTATCTCAGCATTCCATCCTCAATTGAAGCTAGTCTATTCTAATTCTAAACTCTTCGCAGTCGATTATTTAGCGATACATTGAATCAAATAGGAACCAGCTATCAATTCTATCACATTTTTGCATCGAAGATGTTTCTCCTGAAATATGTTAGGGGTTTTGTCAATGTGATCAGTCTCACGTCCACCTATAACAATTCAAAACGAAACTCAAAGTTTATGTGTATATGCCTCCTTTCCTGTTATTACATGCTGAACTCCCCAAATTTTTGACGAGCTTCCAGCCAATAAGGATTAAAAAGCAAAATATGAACACTATTGCTAGGCCAGATTTTATGTGCATACTGCAAATTTGTGTGAGGACTCAGCCCTGCTTTGTGGTGCGACTGTTGGTTAAAATTCTTGCCTACTTCTTCGAAGAGCCTGTTGAGTCTCTAAGACTCATGCCTGGTTCTCTTGCTTTTATATGTTGTGTGCTGTAAATTTTATCTTTCTCGTACCTCAGGGCAGAAACAATGACCGCACTTCTATTGAAGGCCCCACGGGGCCAGAAGTCCCCCAAATGGAAACGTCGATACCCTTGGGAATATAAATTAACAAAGCTATACCGAAGGCATAAATTTAGCTGAAAATGAACCAGTAGTTAAGTGCTTTTGTTTATCAATTTGTTATTAAATCCGTTGAAAAGATTCTATCCTTTCATAGGTAGCATGCACAGCAGCATTCTCCACATGTTTAGCGTTTCGAGAAAAGTTTGGCATAGGCATTCTCACAGGAGATCGATCCGGATTTTTTATGCTCTTGCACCTTATCAGCTGGGTCCTTGTTCTCCTTCTCTTTTGGACAAGTTTGGTTGGGTATATGAAAGAAATCTCAACGCCATCGCAATTCATTAAGGTAGGATGAAAAACTTTGCCACCCACTGAAGCTGTGACAGTATTTTTGATTCACGACTCTTTCATAGCATTTACACTAAAAGGCTTTCGTTCTCAGCAGTAGTAATACAAAAAAACAGTAAGCGAGAGTTATCAATGTTTATGCTAATACCATTCATTCATCGATTAGTTCTCACGCAGGGCACCAATGTAGCACTCAAAGAAAACTTTGTTTATGCAGACCCTCGTGCACTGTTGTTAGGTTTCTTCACATTTGATAAAAAGATCTCCATTTTGAAAAATAATTGAAATCTGTCTCTTTGAAAACGTAATTTTATGCTTGCTATCAGCCACCAATACTGCACTGGTCAATTATTTTATCGTACGTTTCTGAAGTTTTTATTTGATACTTGCTCCAAGCTCTCTTGAATAAAGACTTGTCTTTTCTAGATGATCATAACACACGTCAGCCTCGGTTTCTTGATATTGATCAGTTCAGCGTTGTTAACCGACGCTCCATTCACAGGATTGTGTGAAGCAACAACAACAGTCTGTGTGATATTCAAGACTTCTGTTGTAAGTAAATCTTGTTGTCATGACGACTCGTTGACGTATCAGAGGTTTAACTACAATTGTATTTTATTGCCGATTATGTTTATTATTGTTTATCGTATGGTATTTGTATGGTTAAGTTATTGTCAATGGTGTAGTGTTGTGTATGGTATACTATTGAAAATGTTGTATTTTCAATATTGTCAATGTTTGGCAATTCTTGTCAATCTCATAGTATTTTCTCAAGGTCAATGTTCCATTTTAGTTATTGATACATTATTGTCAGTGGGAATCTTTATCAATGGCATATTATTGTTGATTGAAATTTTATTGCACAGCAAAAAGTCACTAATAAGGTTGCATTAGCATATTTAGTGACATTTTTATCAGCCTACTGCTTTTGGAAGTAAAATTTTCAGTAATTGATTGTGACATGACAAATTTCAATTCTCATGATGCATGTGCTCAACCTGCATTCGTTAGCAATGAATAATCGGTTACTTTTGGCTTATTTTGATAGTTGCCATTGTATTTGAAGCTATCTTGAGTTTCAATCTAAGTTAGCTAAAAATTTGGTAGCTGATAAGGCCTATTTTAAATTACTTCAAAAAAATGCTTACGAAGTCTTTGAAATTCAACAAAATTCTTTATTATTTTGTAGGCATTTGGTTACCTTGCCGTGTTACTGTTTTGGTTGGACGCCGGATTGCACTATGTTACATTCAAAAATTCTATTTTTCTGATCTAAAAGTTCATTAATTTCTTTTCAAATCTTTATTGCGGCAATCTTACGCAATGAAATTCCCTAAAACTTTGTTCCCTCCTCAGTGGTTTAAACATTCGTTGGTCACCAGAAGAACTAGAATGAATCCGGAAGGCTGGGGGAAGGGGTAAGGGCTCTAAGCCTCTTTGTTTGAATTTTATCTGGTTAAAGTGTCCCTTGTCGACGTTGTAATAATGTCTTTCATGGTATCGCTATCATTAACACCGTAGATTGTCTTTGTATTCATAGCCTGTCTCTGTCAGAGTCCTCGTCTTTGTTCGTTACTTCTTGTTTGGCTGTTCGGTGTGTTTGCTAATGAACATAGCTTTTCAAGATGCGGCGTTTAAAAGAGGGCGGTGTTTATCAGAGGGCGGCGTTTTTTTACAAAGGGTTGGCTGAAGGTGCAGCGTTCAATAGAAGGCGGCGTTTATAAGAGGGTGGCGTTCATTAGAGGAAATACGGTACACATATTATGAAGTTCAGTCAGTAAAACACATCAAAACTAAACGGTCACCTAACATCGTCTATTTCAGACTCAATATTTTGTGTACGTTAAATAAGATTTAATAAAATGCTTCATGTGAACAGTTTTTGGGAGGTACAGAACTTGATAAAGCAAAAATGCTTCATGTTTAAGAGGCCATCACATTAAAACCCAGTTCATATTAGCCCTGCATTCAGACGCGGGACATGTTCGTCCTGTAAGGCCAGCCATTTATTGTTGTTATTTTATATTTGCAGAATGTGTCCACCTTCTAATATAGTTCTGCAAAATATACCGCGGAAAGTAACATTTTGTGTTTTTATGTGTTAGTTGCACTGGTGTATCAGTACTTAAGTCCGTTATATCTTGAACTTAAATAGTTCTAAATGGCAATGTTTTCATAACTTGTTGAAAGAAGAAAGACTCGCTCCGTGCTCTGTGATTCCAACGGGCTAGTGATCATTTGAGAATTTTATCGTGAACATGATTAAAGCTTTAGAAATCCCGAGAGATTTAAAGATTCCGTCGTTTTACTTTAAACAAAACCTACTTGGTAGGACGCAGAAGCCTCGCAAAGAGCTAGGCCATTATGATCGAAAGTAAGTGGCTCGCTGTTTCAATATCAGGATATTGTAAGTTCCTTTATTTAATTCGTTTTCCTTTCGTTGTTTGAGAGTTCTTCTTACACCAGATTTGAAGTTGTAAGAAACACGCGTTTGCTTTTTTGGCAACATGATGCAAAATTCAATAGTGCAAGTCTATGCCAATCAAACTACCTGAACCATTTGCTAAAACTCTCTTTATTTCCCAAAAGTTGTTTGCAATTTCGAAATATTTATACAGCTTTCGAAATCCTTATAGAGGTTTCGAGTTCCTTCTAGAGGTTTCGAATTCCTTAAAAATATGCAGACTTGAACTTTGTTTCAATAAACCCTATAAATCACATACTACAGCTTTGCATGGTATTGACAGATTGCTTAACTAAAAGTTTGGGCTGTCTGCTTGAGAGCATGAACCCTTTATTTGCGTTAGAACTAAAATCGTTAGCCGTCATCGAGTCCAATACCCTTTATGGGCAAATAGTTGGCATTAGATGAGAAAGCTGTTGTATAACTTTTCTAATTGAATATTTTTGCCAGTTTTAACATCGCATGTCTATTTATTACAAATGATTGATGACTCTTTTCCTCGTCGGACTTAACAAAAGTTTCTATAATTGGAAGTATATTCTAGTGTCTCTAATAGAAGGGGGGAGGTAATAGAAGGGGGTGTTCATGTCAACCAGTTTTCAAAAGAAGGGGGTGCTAATAGAAGGGGCTTTTAATGTCGGCCAGTTTTCAATAGAAGGGAGTTGCTAATAGAAGGGAGTGTTCAGGTTGGCCAATTTTCAATAAATGTCAGTAAATTTCAATAGCAAAGGGGAGCTAATAGAAGGAGTGGATGTTGGTAAATCTTTTAATTAAAAGGCTGTGTCTTAGAAAGATTCCCCTCAATTTAGGCGTTTTGTTCTCACAGACAGGAGCCTACTCTTTTTTATAAATCACATCGCTTTTTCATTCAATTTTCTGCGTGTTCTGGTCCTGACAGATTTGTAAAATTTAATAGAAGGGGGGTGCTAATAAGCGACGGGGAGAGGAAAAATTCTTCTGAAATTAATACACGGAGGGCGTCTATTAGAGAGACTATAGTAGCATGGGATACTTCGCTCTCGCTGTTACATAACAAACAACAACAACGACAACCTACCATGAAAATTCAAAACAGAGATGGAGCACAGTGAGGAAAGTCGCAGGACGAACAACAACGTCTCAACATTGCAAATGTTTTCTGTGCAGACAGTCTTGCCAGAATACTCAAGCCAAGATCGGAATATCAACCTTGAACTACCTGATTACTGTGATGATGAGCCACCACCGCCATATAGCGAGAGAATCAAAGTTCAAACAGAACTGCCGGTTACTCGCCCTCCAAGATATAATCTGCCGAGTAGATCACCTCTAGAAACTTCATTGCATCCCGCTAACGATAAACCATTTGTGTTTAACAAGGATTTCGCGACTTCAAAATTTGCTGTTTTAAAGTTGGCAGAGTTTGTAAGTCACCATTATTGTTTATTTTTGCTCGAGATCTGCTATAAAGTAATAATGGTAGAAGTTTTTGAGTTATACATTCACATTTTCACCTACAATATAAACTGTGAAATCTTTCAGACAAAATCGCATTTAACCATGCATAATTTTTGGTTGATTCGAATAATTGAACATTTAAATCAATTTTTGTCTGACACTTCAGTAGGAAACATTACATAATAACTTCATGACGCAAAATATGTTTTGGTATTCCTTATATCTTAAGAATTTGCCTACTTGTGTTTTCCTTTCCAGATTATTTGTCTTATTGGCCTGATATCGACAGCATATTTACAGAGACTAGAGGCTGGAAAGCAAAAGAAAGATGTTGTAGGCTTCTTTATGGTTTTTATGGTTGCCAGTTTTGTGTTCACAGTCATTGTATTTTGGTTCCATTTCATCAGCATTCTTAAATACACTGGTCCACGTGCTATGAACAAATATGTAAGTTTCCCTCATATTCCTACAGATTTTTAGAGATTTTCTCAAGCTACCAACAAATTCTAAAGTTTTTATCTATATTTTGTTAGTATTAATACTTTGCATTTTACCACAATTAGTTATATACACGCCAGACTGTAAAGTAATTTTTCTGCATGGGGAATACTGGCACAATGATATTCAAATTTGCAGATAACGAATGTGTCATGAAAAATCGTGTATAGAATTGGTAGCAAAGGCTTTTGAAGTCATCTTGTATTCTTTGATTTTTCTTGCAAAATCAGAAATTCAAACAGGGGAAGTTTTGCCGGGAATATGACAAGATAAACAATATTATGTGTGGAATCTATGGCAGATTCTTAAATAATGCAAGGGCGGATTGAATGAAGGTGTCCCCTGCATGGACCAAAATTTACAGGCCTTTCTATGGTTTGAATTATTGATATATTGTGAGGAAATCTTCAGCATTCTTTTTCTTCTAGGTTGCATTCACCTGCTTCATTCTTGGAATTTCACTTCTTGCAACATCAGCCCTGCTTGCTGACATAAACAGAAAGAAAATATGCACATTTATAAGATTTAGCAAAAAAGAATGTCATTTGCACAGGTTTTCAATGGTGAGTTTTTTGTCTCAAAGTTTCCAGGACTTTCAGACAATTTTTAAACTCTTCGCATCAACAGTCATATTGTAAAACGACAAAATCTTGAGACAGTATTGTCAAAATTGCTCATTAATATCTTCCAGATATTTGTATTGATTTAGATGAGTATGACAGAGAAGAAAAAGTTTTTCTCACGTATGGCTTTGGAAACAATCCAGCCCATTGACAATGCCAGCCTGTTGATGACTTTGCATGTTACCTTTCACAAAAAATTTTAAAATCAATTTATTGTTTGGCACAGTTGTGGTGATATGGAGTTGCAGTTGTCTCATATAAACTTTGTTATTCACTGTGATACTATCAAAGTGACAATAGAAATAATAAATGCACCCATTTTGTTAAATTTGTGGCAATCATTAGAAATTGAAGCTAGAGTTTTATGTTGGCAAGATTCTGTTACGTTGCTATCAATTTCTCAGGACACAATTTTGTTCAGGTTTCTGAAAAAATTATTTATTTCTGTTTTTAAGCCTTGAAAAGCTAAGATATGAAAATTTTATTTTCTAAAGTTAAAAAAATTGATTTTGTCATTTTTTAAGTATCCCTGTATTTCATTCTAGATGTGTGGATTCTTGGCAATGATTTTATTCTTTGTTGATTCTGTGGTATACATGATCACAAGCAAAGGAGGATGAAGAGGGTTTGGGAATCTTTGAATGATTCATGTATCAGGTTCTAAAACAGCCAATATCTGATGTGAAGAGTTATTTCCAGGGTTGAATCTGTGAAGAACAGATGCAGTCAGCCGCTGAGTTGAACCATTTACTGAGAAATCCTTGTCTGTTTTGGCATGCTACAACATGGCATTAGTTTGGCACCATTATTCCATGTGTACACTTAGTAATGTATGCGCATCATTGCATCAAAACAACAAGATAAAATGATAGAAATGCTGATAATACGAGCCACAGTGGCTGATGATAAAAACTACAGTTTAGTCAAGAATACCAGACTGTATGAAAAATTACAATATCGAATATGATGTAAACCATATTTTTCAAACATTGTACCCATAATTCATTACTGTCCAGTAATCCTGGCTCTTTCTTCAAATACCGTAATGCCTCAAATAAGCGCTCGGGCACTTATTTAATTTTTGAGGCTCCAGGGTGGGTGCTTATTCAAGGGAGGTGCTTAATCAAGGAGGACGCTTATCTAAAAATTAATTTGGGTGCAAATTGTGTTGTTCAGTAATCTTGCAGGTTGAAATGCCTTCCAATTTTGTTTTTGTTGAAAATTCAAATAAGCGCCTGTTTTTGAAGGTTGAAGGATGGGCGCTTATTCAAGGGTTGGGCGCTTATTTGATGGGGGTACTTATTCAATAACTTCACCTCTAGGGTGGGCGCTTATTCGAGGGGGGCTCTTATTTGAGGGGGGTGCTTGTTCGAGGCATTACAGTATTGCAGTTTGAATCTTATTGAGTTTTTGAATATCAATGATTTTTGTATAGCAACAGATGATTTCCAATGACAATATGTCTTTTCAGCATATTTTAGTTGGTTAATTTTATGCTATCTTATTTATTCTTTAAGTTATATTAAACGATGAATGAAAATATATAATTTTTATAATTCATTTTTGTAATTACTTCATAAACAATTCTTACTGAAGACTTTTGTAAATTTTTACCGAAGACTTTTTTTGTTTCATTGTGATCCTCTTTTGGTACATAGTATGGTATTTTGGTACATGCTGTTGCTTTCCCACCTGATTTTGATGTGACAGGGAGCTTTTTAGGAGGGGTGGGGTTAACCTGAAAGCAGCGTAACTGGAACAATAGATGCTGAAATCTGAACAGCTATAATTTTATGTTGAGCTGTTATGAAAATCATAAAAACATTTTGCAAAATAGATTTTGAAAGATAAAATGGTTTCTCATTTCAGATAAGTTTGTGTTTAATTTTAAAATGGCATTACTATAAGGACAATATCACAGTCTAAGATACTGCATAGATATTTCATAGGTCAAACTAAATACCATGTGTTATTCCGAGAGAAGGCAATTGGCTCTTTATTAGTAAAAACTAGTTAAAAAGTTAATTAGTAAAAAATCATAAAAAGAAAGGTATTTTAAAATAAATCTTTTGATTTGAGACCGAAGCTAAAATCAATTCAGTGGATGAAGCATTACTAAAACTTGCTTAGATTCTTAAACAAAAACTGTTTAAGAATCTAAAGGGCCTGCCAAGAATAATGATCTACGCCTTGTAAGCAATGGTTTTAGCTATCACGGTTCCAAGAGTTGAAAACATGGAGTGAAATGAAAACATAAAACAAAAATTCAAAACACAACAATGCGAGCAGAAGGCATTTTGTAGTGAGAACAGGGCCTTGGCTGCTCTGCTGGAGTAGTGATTAGCATCAATTCTGTCCTTATGAAAATATCTCGTCTCTGATTTACAGTTCGAATACGCTATCTTTTAATGTAGTAAACTTTATTGCCAGTTTTTAAACAAATGTTGTCGACATTCAATGTTCTAAAATTCATATAGTTTTCATCTTCACTCCATTCAGCATCAAATGAATCCACCAGGTTCTGAAAAGAGGACAAGAGAATCAAGATCTTTTCCTTCATTAGAAGTAATGGTACATTGCATATAAGGCTGTAAGAGTCAATATCGTCTGCTTGCTCCTTTTGACAGTGAAAGTGTGATAAACTCTGAAGCTATACGATACCTCGACGTGATTCTCAAGGTCAAACCCAAATTTCTGTTGCCTATCAAGTATTTTTAGAGTTCCTTGAGGGGATATCTTGTTGGATATTTTTCATATCATAAAACGAAAGTGATTGAGTAGCATGACCAAAATTACCATGGATCGCTACTTGACCAATGCTGTATTTTGAAAATTTAGGTTGCATGAGTACTCAAGGAACAATTGAATACCAAGCCATGAAAATGAGAAAATCTTTAATACAGGTATTAAATTTGTCATTACTTACCCTCAAAATTAAATATTCCACATTAATGGTTTGTCTTAATCAATCAAAGTAAAACGTGGAATATATTGTCTAACTTCAAGACGGTGAGATTGTGCTTAGTTTACATTATAATTTGCAATTCAACAAAAGGGGAAAAGAGACTTTTAATAAAAATAAAAAGTGAACAAAGAAAGTAAGAAGAATATTTGGGACAAAATCTACCGGGGAGGGGAGGATTTCAGGAGCAAAAGTGCTGACTCAAACGATGAAAATTTTTACTTTAAATCCATTTCCCTTATTTTCATTCTTATCACGTCCTTCTTTGGTGTGATCCAAATGTAGAATAGCTTGACCTTACGTAATCATCTAAGTAAAGTTGTACCTGCAAATCTTCTGTAAATGTTGGAGGTACAGTGTTTGTTACGTCACCAAGATGCCATGCAAAACTTATATGAAATGAAGGGTTCTAAAAACAAAGAACATTATACAAAATAATAGGGAAAACTAAAGGCCCACTAAGAAGGGGCGGTGGGCAGATCAGCCTAGGACAGAAACTGAGAGGGCCCCACCCAGGCCTCAAACTGACTTAAAAAAGTTATAATAAGGTTTTCAAATTAAATTGCAAACGATAGAATTTTTTGCAGCATGATATTCTCAATTTGACGGAAAAGAATTTGATAAATTATCAATAACTATATTACAGACAAGATATTAAACAAGTGCTCACAGCAAAAGATCATTGGCTTTCCCTGTCTAAAGTAAAGTAAATTAAAGTAAAGTAAAGTAAAGTAAAGTAAAGTAAAGTAAAGTAAAGTAAAGTAAAGTAAAGTAAAGTAAAGTAAAGTAAAGTAAAGTAAAGTAAAGTAAAGTAAAGTAAAGTAAAGTAAAGTTATAAAATATTCGGCCTCTGAACACACAGCTCAGCACCGTGTTCTACCTGCTAAGGTATTTTTCGACTAATATGTAGACAAAATGCCTTAAGTAACAAACAGTGAAGCCCGATGAAAAGACTGAAGTGGACTTCTTTGAAAACTTTCGGTACTCAGGATTTATAAAGATTGCCTTTACGTCATTGTATCCTAAGCTGCTACAATTGAAATAGGGCCAGCACTCGCAAAATAAGAAAAACATGATAGCACATATAAACACGGATCACGTCAGTAGGTAAAAGTTATGGACTTACTCAATATTTTTTAAGTGGGACAGTTCGCACTATTACTTTGCAACATGAACGTAGGAGAGGGTTTACTTGCTTTACTTATCTAGAGTAATCGCAAATAAGACCGAAAATCTATCATTCGTGCACGGAGCAATTTAGAATTACTACCCTTAGTACCGTAGGAAGGGTTGGATTATTTAGGGGGGAGGGGCATCTTGAGAACAGTAGGAACAAAAGGATTCTTCATTTGAAACAAAGGATTTTCATTTTTTGGGGGTGGCAAGAACCCTTAGAACAAAAGTAGCTATAGTTATAGGCCTGATAATCGATTTATATCCCGCTTCAAAGCAACATGTTCCCCTGTTTCAAAATGTTTCTAATCGTGTATCTCATCTGTTCATAACAAGATGTCTGGTAAATTGCTAACTAAGTGTTATCTGCGATAGATCGAAAGACATCAAAGGTCCAACTTGTTTTCTTAAGTTTTCCGAGGACCGATAAACATTTTATCATTATTGCGTACTATAAAATCGCTGCCTCGTGTACTCACCTCATAGTATTTTGGTAATCCAAACTTCTCCAAGACCTGGTCAACTTTTTCTGTGAGCGCTTTAAGCTTTGGAAAAAATTTTTGAGTAGACCAAAATCTTTAATCACCATTTCACTTTATTGATTAAATAAATGAGTTGCAATCAAGGCAGCAGAAAAGCTCGAGTATATCAGGTAATGGATGTTCGATCATATGAGAAAATGACTGCACTTTCAACAGTGATTTAAAATGATCAAAAAGTATTTAAAACAGAGCAGAAGAAATACAGTTTATACCTTTTCCTCTCCAAGAATAATCCTCAGTCCAAGAAAAGACCTACAAATGAACAATATTCAAACAAAAATTGCATCCAAATTCCAAAGTGATCTCTGAGAGGTAAACAAGAACAGATATTGTTCAAGAACAGATGGCCTATCAAAAACGGCATTTTCCTCTGTTTTTGCGGATCTGTAACTGTGCATAGTTTTTCTTGACTTTTTCGACATTATCGAACGTTCTGAACTCAATGTGCAATAAGCACGACCTACATATGCCATCTCTCTACCTATTCAGGTGCCTCGAATGAAATTGCAAGGAAAATTAAAGGAAGCATTGTAGTCTTTTGAAATAGACAAATGTATCTGACTATTTTATATGCCAAAAAGACGATAACACTGTCCTAAATGTACTATGTCCCGATGAATCTCGATGTTCACAGAAGTTCCCGTTGGTAGCATTATACAGTAGGCTATTGTTACGTCTTCCAGTCGGCAACGCGGGACTAATTCGCGTTAATGTGGTGCAATGCCTATTGGAAACGTGAACGGTTGACTAAATGGACATCGTGCCTTTTGGGGAACACAAATTTTGAAACTAATGGCATAGCATTGAAAGCGCTCATTTGGAAGAAAACGTCCAAAAAATCCCACGAGGTGCCAGATAACCACAAGACAGCTACTATAAAACTAAAGATGTTTTGTAAATAAATACTAATTTTTACGCTTTTGCTCAAATGATAATTCAATAGTTCATTGATAAGATTTTAACAGGCTCCATTGATAAGATTTCAAGTTTAAGTGAGTCGGCCATTTTGATTTTCAATGTCAAATGAGTAGCATCCGTACTTTAGTGCCTTTTATAGCTTCTTCAAACGAGCTTCTAACACTTGTTCCACGTGAATATCAAACTCAAAAAGCAGATAACCAATCCCTTCCTCGATCCAGTATTTTAAAAAAAAATTGTTGAACGTATAGTTAAGATGGTACCTTGTTTTTTCTTCATTTGTATACAGCTCGACAAGGTCAAGATGACATCTGAAACTGCAAACAAATGGTCTTGTAAAACATGGTTTATTGATGATATTGTCAGACATATAGAACAGAAATTATTATTTATATTACATACGGAAAAGTTATATCGTTGGTGCCATATGTGTGATAATGAAAAGCAGGGCCACCGAGAGCCACGCCGGTCCTAGGGGTAGGCCTAATACTTGGACCCCCTTCCTACCCAAACCAATAAAGCTACAATGCGCATAATATGGACTTCAAATGCATTGAGTTTTCTTTATTCAATTAAAAATTTTCATCCAAAAAGCATTGCTAAACTAACCCAACACAGATATAATTTATAATTACCAAATTATTAAGAGTCATATTTAAATAAAGAAAGTTTATTACCAGCCGGCCTCTCTTTGCATACGGGCCCAGGGACAATTTTCCCCCCAGGGACAATTTTCCCCCTCTCGGTGGGCCTGATGAAAAGTATTAAAACAGTCTATGCCGTAACTTTTGACGTAATGATTCCCTAGAAAATGTTCGCAGCATAGCTAAAAGCTTCTTAGGTTTATTAATTAGCACTCTCTGGATCTCAAACTGATCAAATTAAATTGATTTTCGAAATAGTAGAATTGGTGAATATGGAATTTCCACTCTTTCATGTCTCTTCAACAATTCGCTTTGTGCAAGAGGCCCAAACGCTTATCGAAACTTATCGAAAGACCTTGATGGTATAACACATTCGTTTCAAGCCTTATACCTCAATATTTATCAATCTATTTCAACTCTTTTGTTTTCCTTTATACATTTCTAACTTCCTGGAAATTAACTCACGCTTTCCTTTTTTCTAAAAAGGGAGACAAGACTACGCTCTCCGAAAAGTGTCTAATCGCAGTCACTTCACTTATCTCTATAACACTGAATACCATCGTCACTAAACCACCCCTCGCCTTCCGTGAAACTAACAAACTGTCAGAAACCGCGCTGTTATCAACAATGAATACCTATTTCCCTAAAAGGCACACTTATGACTAATTTTTGGCTACACAAAGGCAGTTTCAAAAACCCATCACAAAGAATCCCACCACAAAAAAACGCTTGCCAAATATTACCCCTCCCCCAAGATTAATTTATCAGTTTCAGATGAAGTACAAAATCAATCCTGCTCTTGTGCCTCTTCATAACATTAACAGGCTGAGGAACGAAAATATCATCAACCTTTGTGCATTAAACACTCACCTTTGTGTATTAGACAGCAAATCTTTAAGCTGGTCAACCAATGGCTCTATCCAATAGTGTCTCAGAGATACTGTTTTTGAAAGTGTTATGTGAATGGCCTTATTGTCTATTTGTTCAAACTTTGAAAATGTTTTCCTTGCCCTATCAACCAACGATTTGATAAGGGCCTTTTGACTATTTGATAGCTTGGCTGTGGAGAAAAAATATTTAATATTAGATTAGGAATTGTCATAACTTTTCTTTTTTTCATTATAATTTCAGCAAATAGGATTAACATAAAAACTATCAACTTATATCACAATCATCATCACCAAATAAATTAAATATATCCTAAATCATCTGAAAATAATATTCACTTATATCATTTCACAATCTGCTTTTCGTTTTTACCTTGCATCTTTGGTATGAATTAGGACTTTTAGCAACTCTGCTTTTAGAGGAGAATCCTCCTTTTCTATCTACATGATTCACCTGTCATTCTTAGCCTAAAATTATTTAAAACTAGCTAGCTATCCTATAAATGAAACAAATTTATTCAAGGCAGGAGCTACAAAGGCAAACACCAAGATGTGAGGGGCTATGAAAAATGTCCTAAACCCCTAAATACTGGCTACATCATCATCAAACTCTCACTTTATCACTCAAATTAATGTTATCATTTTTAAAGCCAGCAGAAACAATAAATGACTAGGAAGAAGTTAATGGTTGGGCACATAGTAACCTGGTATGAAAACATATGATGCCCAGTTGCCTTCTTCGTGAGCAAATGATCTTATCCGTCCTTTGTGATCATCAGCTGATTCCTCACTGCTTGCGACATCTATCCAAACAAAGAAATTTGACAAACTACCTCCAATATGTCATCATTAAGGGCAAATGTATATCTCAGTGAAATACAGACAAGGAATGGTCACAGAATCATACAATACACTAGCATAATTATGGCATAATTTTTTATATTGGCTTTGGTTCAATTAGCTTTTATATATCTTCACAAAACCTTTATCTTTGTTCTCAAGGGTAATTTTTGATTATTTTTTTCATAAATTCTTAAATGGCAATAATTCTTATCAAAAGAAGAACTAAGAAGGTGTCAGTATTACTAAAAATATATAGGCAATGTCAAATTTGGTTACATCTAGGTTCTTTTATATTTGTTTATTTATCTTCACTGTTGATGAAAAATCTACTGCATCAAGGATCTGTGCAATGTATGGGATTATTACATGATTCTATCAAAAGTTCTTGGAAGAGTTGAGACAATTTTGTTTCTCCTCTGAGAACTTGGGCTGATAAAAATAATCTATTTTCAAGATCAGTTGGCTTTAAAATAGAGGGCAAAATGTAAACTAACAATTGAAAATCCTCCTCTGCAATGAACCCCATGCATCAAATGAGCTGGTAATCTGTTTGGTAAACATATATCAAATTAAAAATATAGGAATCTTAGACAAGAAACTACCTTTGAACATTGAAAGAACATCATTTGGGATGGGAAGCAGCATTTTCCTCTTTTCCTTGTTGCTTTTCCTAAAATGAAGAACATAGATTATCCAAAATTATCACGAAGAGAGCCCACATATTTTCAGAAATTTTCTGATTACCCAGTCTAGTCTGCAGAATATGGCATATGCACGCAGGAGGTTTGTGTAGTCTTGTACCAAAACTGAAAAATTACATTTTCAAAAAGACACTTGGCAAGTCATTTGACGGATAACAGGAGGTTAGCACAGGGAAAACATAGCTGAGATGACATTGCACGCGTGAGGCCTCGTCGGAAATTGTCATATTCTGCAGGCTGTGCAGAAGAGACTTTACCATAACTGCCACAACAAGAATAAGCCCTTACTGGTCTTTTGCTGTGTAGGGACTTTATAACAATAATGATGGACTCTGGCAATAATGATGGTTTGGAAAGTGGAAGGGTCAAGGACAAATTTAGCAACCACAACAAAAGATTTTGGAAAATGTTCTATTGTTTTAGAAGAAAGTCGTCGGAGGCCCCTTCTGATAATAGGTACAGAAGGTTGACTAAACAATGAAGTCCTTGTTTATTGCTTAGGAACTGAATGACTGATGTTTTTAGCTTGGTGCGCAAGTTTTAAGTCCATCTTACTAATGCTATGACAAACCCGAAGATTGGTTTTAAATTTTCCGCCTACTTGAAATTTTCTTCCTCGCTGCCGCTGTCACGATCTTCATCACTACAACTAGAGGCTTGATGCGATTCAATCTTCCTTTTTCTGCTCTGAATTTTGCCTAGATCTTTTTCATTGCAATCATATATGTCGTCATCATCTGTTTCACTGTCAGAGTACTGAACAATTTTGCTTTTTGATGTCATGTGTGACAATTTATTTAAGGCAAGGGTCTGGTCCAAATATGATTATTTTTTCAAAAATTTTCGATTTCTGGTATTTCATCCTGTCTTGTAGCCTAACTTTTAATCTACTTGGGGCTGGGCAGATATCTTGCAAAATTTCACTCAAAAGTGGATTGAAATCAGTTTATAAGTTAGTACTCAGGCTGAAATATATTTGTTTTATGATAAATGTAGCCCAAAATTTCAATGTTTTCATTTCACGACATCTTCGGCCATGTTGATCATAGCAGAGTCACCAAGGTATCATCAGAAAGCTTGTTTTCTCGCAAATTGAACTGAATGGCAATCCAACACATTGGCCTTTGTTATTTTCTGTATTTAACTGATGATTATTGGCTAGTCAAACAATTGAGTTTGGTTGTCACGAGAAACCGTTTTCATTCGCGAGATTTCATTGGCTGATATGAATAGTGGCCATCTGTGATTGGACAATCAAGTCAGCTGATGGCCTCGCATGCTCGCATCAGCGTAAACAGTTATCAGATTCTTCGATTCGACTAAACTTTGCAAAAAATACTCGTGCTTCTGTTACATTTCCAAGATGGGTAGAGTAAAATTTAGAACACGAAACAAATTCCGAGGCCGTCATAAAAAAGTGACGAGAAGCAGTGAGAAAGAAAAGCAGCCAGAGACGTTTGAAGTACGAAGTTCGAAGTTGCAAAGTTCTAGTGCAAGAAAAATGGAGTTGCTAGACATTAGCGTTGAAAATGAAAAAGAACAACCTAAGGGAACTGTCGAATCAAGCGACTGTTTCATGATCTGTCAGAAAGAAGCGCTCAACAAACTTCTTTGTGCTGTTGCATGCTCCAAGTGTTTTGTTGCTGGACAGGTATCCTTGGAAGTTGTTGAGGGAAGTTCGTTGGGCCTATCAGTGCGAGCGATGTTGGTTTGCCAGTCCTGTCAAGAAACATTAATGGAAGACTATTTATGCCAGCGTGTTGGTGGATCAAGACAATCTGAAACTCCTTTCGAAGTCAATCTTCGAGGGGTTATGGCATTTAGATCGATAGGCTGTGGACATTCTGCATTGCGAGATTGGTGTGGATTAATGAATATGCCTTGTTCCATGTCTAAAGACAGCTATCAAGGTAGTCAAAATAAATTACACGAAGGTAGCAAGGTCACCTGTGAAGCTATCATGAAAAAGTCTGCCAAAGCAATCTTCCAAACTTATGGAGAGATGGGCGTGAAACCTGATATGCATGGAGTTTTGAACATTGGTGTTTCTTTTGATGGGACATGGCAGAAAAGGGGTCATTCTTCCCATAATGGTGCAGGTGCTGTGATAGACCTTTTAACAGGTCTGCCCATTGACTCTGAAACACTTAGTAACTTCTGTTACAAATGTACTGTCGGACCAAATAAAACAGATGCCAATTATGCTGAGTGGTTCGAAAAGCACAAGGAAAACTGTCAGAAGAATTATGATGGCTCTGCCAATTCGATGGAGATGGAATGTGCCAAAAGGATTTGGGGAAGGTCCATTAACAAATATTCCCTACGCTACATGACAATGCTGTCAGATGGAGATAGCAAAGCTCATAAAGAACTTGTTCGTAGCAAAGTATATGGAGATGAATATATTGTTGAAAAAGAAGAGTGTGTGAATCATGTTGCCAAACGAATGGGAACAGCTTTAAACAATATAGTGGCAGAGGCAAAGTCACAAGGGTCATCTGTATCAGGAAAAGGAAAGCTCACAAAGGAAAAAATTTTGAAGATTCAAAATTATTATGGAAAAGCAGTTAAAGATAATGCTGGCAATATAGAGTTAATGAAAAAAAGGATTTTTGCAATATTGTTCCACTTGACATCTGATGATGATAATCCAAGACATATACATTGTCCCACTGGGGTAGACTCATGGTGTTTCTGGAATAGAGCAGAGGCCAAAGGAGAGGCACCTGAGAAACACAAGGAGCATACGACTTTGCCAGTTGAAATTGGTAAGCGCCTTGTACCAATATTCAACCGCCTTACTGACAACAATCTCTTAAAAAGATGCCAAAATAAAACGCAAAATCCAAACGAGTGCCTCCACAGCATAATTTGGAAAATTTGCCCCAAATCCACTTTTAGTGGTAAGAAAATGGTTGAGATTGGTGTCAACATGGCAATGTCTCAGTTTGCAATGGGGTCTACATCTCAAGAGACATTATGTCGCACACTTGGCCTGTTACCGGGTACACATTTTATGAAAAATGCAAACAAAAGAGACAAGGAAAGATTGATGAAGGCTGCAGTGGCAAAAACAGATGAGGAAAAACAGAAGAGAAAGAGGAAGAAATATTCGAAAACCAAAAATGAGCAAGAGAAGAGAAAAAGGGAAGGTGAAACTTACAAGGCCGGTAGTTTCGAGTAGGATGCTTATCCATCATATAACTTTTAGAAAAACACCAAAAATAAATTTTAACAGATAAGATTCAGTTTAAATAACTTTTTGTTGCCTGTATTGTTGCAGAAAATAATTTAGCCCTTCTTTTTAAATGTTTTCTGTTTGAATAAATGCATTCTCTATGAGCAAAAACTTTGAACGGCTTTTTCTCATTTCCTAATATCGGCCCAAATTCAAATTTTAGTGAAAGTAATATTTTGTAACTATCAGTGGTATCCCATATGTCTATATATCATCTGAATCAGCAAGAACTAGTGAGTGCAACTTTGTATTTATAATTCAAGTATCTTGCTTCTATCAAGACATTTAAATGATTGAAGGTAGTTAACACTTACGAAATAGATGTAATTTGCAAATATATCATAACTGAGAGAAATAAGAAACTGTTTATGGGAATCTGATACCAAAGTTGCATTTACTGATCATTAAGGATTAAGAAAATTAACCTAGCCTTGGTGTGCTTGTCTTGGGCTTAGATATTTCCTTACACTAAAAAGACCACCAAAAATCAGTTGTGTCCTGGTCACCATGGAAACAGCTATTTATAGAAAAAAATTAACTTCACCATTGAAATCAGAAGGTTTGATTT
>NW_027019698.1:10000736-10033490 GCF_013076305.1 Rhopilema esculentum | reverse complement strand
ATATGGAATTTCCACTCTTTCATGTCTCTTCAACAATTCGCTTTGTGCAAGAGGCCCAAACGCTTATCGAAACTTATCGAAAGACCTTGATGGTATAACACATTCGTTTCAAGCCTTATACCTCAATATTTATCAATCTATTTCAACTCTTTTGTTTTCCTTTATACATTTCTAACTTCCTGGAAATTAACTCACGCTTTCCTTTTTTCTAAAAAGGGAGACAAGACTACGCTCTCCGAAAAGTGTCTAATCGCAGTCACTTCACTTATCTCTATAACACTGAATACCATCGTCACTAAACCACCCCTCGCCTTCCGTGAAACTAACAAACTGTCAGAAACCGCGCTGTTATCAACAATGAATACCTATTTCCCTAAAAGGCACACTTATGACTAATTTTTGGCTACACAAAGGCAGTTTCAAAAACCCATCACAAAGAATCCCACCACAAAAAAACGCTTGCCAAATATTACCCCTCCCCCAAGATTAATTTATCAGTTTCAGATGAAGTACAAAATCAATCCTGCTCTTGTGCCTCTTCATAACATTAACAGGCTGAGGAACGAAAATATCATCAACCTTTGTGCATTAAACACTCACCTTTGTGTATTAGACAGCAAATCTTTAAGCTGGTCAACCAATGGCTCTATCCAATAGTGTCTCAGAGATACTGTTTTTGAAAGTGTTATGTGAATGGCCTTATTGTCTATTTGTTCAAACTTTGAAAATGTTTTCCTTGCCCTATCAACCAACGATTTGATAAGGGCCTTTTGACTATTTGATAGCTTGGCTGTGGAGAAAAAATATTTAATATTAGATTAGGAATTGTCATAACTTTTCTTTTTTTCATTATAATTTCAGCAAATAGGATTAACATAAAAACTATCAACTTATATCACAATCATCATCACCAAATAAATTAAATATATCCTAAATCATCTGAAAATAATATTCACTTATATCATTTCACAATCTGCTTTTCGTTTTTACCTTGCATCTTTGGTATGAATTAGGACTTTTAGCAACTCTGCTTTTAGAGGAGAATCCTCCTTTTCTATCTACATGATTCACCTGTCATTCTTAGCCTAAAATTATTTAAAACTAGCTAGCTATCCTATAAATGAAACAAATTTATTCAAGGCAGGAGCTACAAAGGCAAACACCAAGATGTGAGGGGCTATGAAAAATGTCCTAAACCCCTAAATACTGGCTACATCATCATCAAACTCTCACTTTATCACTCAAATTAATGTTATCATTTTTAAAGCCAGCAGAAACAATAAATGACTAGGAAGAAGTTAATGGTTGGGCACATAGTAACCTGGTATGAAAACATATGATGCCCAGTTGCCTTCTTCGTGAGCAAATGATCTTATCCGTCCTTTGTGATCATCAGCTGATTCCTCACTGCTTGCGACATCTATCCAAACAAAGAAATTTGACAAACTACCTCCAATATGTCATCATTAAGGTCAAATGTATATCTTTTTTGCTTTTTATAATAGCTCAGTGAAATACAGACAAGGAATGGTCACAGAATCATACAATACACTAGCATAATTATGGCATAATTTTTTATATTGGCTTTGGTTCAATTAGCTTTTATATATCTTCACAAAACCTTTATCTTTGTTCTCAAGGGTAATTTTTGATTATTTTTTTCATAAATTCTTAAATGGCAATAATTCTTATCAAAAGAAGAACTAAGAAGGTGTCAGTATTACTAAAAATATATAGGCAATGTCAAATTTGGTTACATCTAGGTTCTTTTATATTTGTTTATTTATCTTCACTGTTGATGAAAAATCTACTGCATCAAGGATCTGTGCAATGTATGGGATTATTACATGATTCTATCAAAAGTTCTTGGAAGAGTTGAGACAATTTTGTTTCTCCTCTGAGAACTTGGGCTGATAAAAATAATCTATTTTCAAGATCAGTTGGCTTTAAAATAGAGGGCAAAATGTAAACTAACAATTGAAAATCCTCCTCTGCAATGAACCCCATGCATCAAATGAGCTGGTAATCTGTTTGGTAAACATATATCAAATTAAAAATATAGGAATCTTAGACAAGAAACTACCTTTGAACATTGAAAGAACATCATTTGGGATGGGAAGCAGCATTTTCCTCTTTTCCTTGTTGCTTTTCCTAAAATGAAGAACATAGATTATCCAAAATTATCACGAAGAGAGCCCACATATTTTCAGAAATTTTCTGATTACCCAGTCTAGTCTGCAGAATATGGCATATGCACGCAGGAGGTTTGTGTAGTCTTGTACCAAAACTGAAAAATTACATTTTCAAAAAGACACTTGGCAAGTCATTTGACGGATAACAGGAGGTTAGCACAGGGAAAACATAGCTGAGATGACATTGCACGCGTGAGGCCTCGTCGGAAATTGTCATATTCTGCAGGCTGTGCAGAAGAGACTTTACCATAACTGCCACAACAAGAATAAGCCCTTACTGGTCTTTTGCTGTGTAGGGACTTTATAACAATAATGATGGACTCTGGCAATAATGATGGTTTGGAAAGTGGAAGGGTCAAGGACAAATTTAGCAACCACAACAAAAGATTTTGGAAAATGTTCTATTGTTTTAGAAGAAAGTCGTCGGAGGCCCCTTCTGATAATAGGTACAGAAGGTTGACTAAACAATGAAGTCCTTGTTTATTGCTTAGGAACTGAATGACTGATGTTTTTAGCTTGGTGCGCAAGTTTTAAGTCCATCTTACTAATGCTATGACAAACCCGAAGATTGGTTTTAAATTTTCCGCCTACTTGAAATTTTCTTCCTCGCTGCCGCTGTCACGATCTTCATCACTACAACTAGAGGCTTGATGCGATTCAATCTTCCTTTTTCTGCTCTGAATTTTGCCTAGATCTTTTTCATTGCAATCATATATGTCGTCATCATCTGTTTCACTGTCAGAGTACTGAACAATTTTGCTTTTTGATGTCATGTGTGACAATTTATTTAAGGCAAGGGTCTGGTCCAAATATGATTATTTTTTCAAAAATTTTCGATTTCTGGTATTTCATCCTGTCTTGTAGCCTAACTTTTAATCTACTTGGGGCTGGGCAGATATCTTGCAAAATTTCACTCAAAAGTGGATTGAAATCAGTTTATAAGTTAGTACTCAGGCTGAAATATATTTGTTTTATGATAAATGTAGCCCAAAATTTCAATGTTTTCATTTCACGACATCTTCGGCCATGTTGATCATAGCAGAGTCACCAAGGTATCATCAGAAAGCTTGTTTTCTCGCAAATTGAACTGAATGGCAATCCAACACATTGGCCTTTGTTATTTTCTGTATTTAACTGATGATTATTGGCTAGTCAAACAATTGAGTTTGGTTGTCACGAGAAACCGTTTTCATTCGCGAGATTTCATTGGCTGATATGAATAGTGGCCATCTGTGATTGGACAATCAAGTCAGCTGATGGCCTCGCATGCTCGCATCAGCGTAAACAGTTATAAGATTCTTCGATTCGACTAAACTTTGCAAAAAATACTCGTGCTTCTGTTACATTTCCAAGATGGGTAGAGTAAAATTTAGAACACGAAACAAATTCCGAGGCCGTCATAAAAAAGTGACGAGAAGCAGTGAGAAAGAAAAGCAGCCAGAGACGTTTGAAGTACGAAGTTCGAAGTTGCAAAGTTCTAGTGCAAGAAAAATGGAGTTGCTAGACATTAGCGTTGAAAATGAAAGAAAACAACCTAAGGGAACTGTCGAATCAAGCGACTGTTTCATGATCTGTCAGAAAGAAGCGCTCAACAAACTTCTTTGTGCTGTTGCATGCTCCAAGTGTTTTGTTGCTGGACAGGTATCCTTGGAAGTTGTTGAGGGAAGTTCGTTGGGCCTATCAGTGCGAGCGATGTTGGTTTGCCAGTCCTGTCAAGAAACATTAATGGAAGACTATTTATGCCAGCGTGTTGGTGGATCAAGACAATCTGAAACTCCTTTCGAAGTCAATCTTCGAGGGGTTATGGCATTTAGATCGATAGGCTGTGGACATTCTGCATTGCGAGATTGGTGTGGATTAATGAATATGCCTTGTTCCATGTCTAAAGACAGCTATCAAGGTAGTCAAAATAAATTACACGAAGGTAGCAAGGTCACCTGTGAAGCTATCATGAAAAAGTCTGCCAAAGCAATCTTCCAAACTTATGGAGAGATGGGCGTGAAACCTGATATGCATGGAGTTTTGAACATTGGTGTTTCTTTTGATGGGACATGGCAGAAAAGGGGTCATTCTTCCCATAATGGTGCAGGTGCTGTGATAGACCTTTTAACAGGTCTGCCCATTGACTCTGAAACACTTAGTAACTTCTGTTACAAATGTACAGTCGGACCAAATAAAACAGATGCCAATTATGCTGAGTGGTTCGAAAAGCACAAGGAAAACTGTCAGAAGAATTATGATGGCTCTGCCAATTCGATGGAGATGGAATGTGCCAAAAGGATTTGGGGAAGGTCCATTAACAAATATTCCCTACGCTACATGACAATGCTGTCAGATGGAGATAGCAAAGCTCATAAAGAACTTGTTCGTAGCAAAGTATATGGAGATGAATATATTGTTGAAAAAGAAGAGTGTGTGAATCATGTTGCCAAACGAATGGGAACAGCTTTAAACAATATAGTGGCAGAGGCAAAGTCACAAGGGTCATCTGTATCAGGAAAAGGAAAGCTCACAAAGGAAAAAATTTTGAAGATTCAAAATTATTATGGAAAAGCAGTTAAATATAATGCTGGCAATATAGAGTTAATGAAAAAAAGGATTTTTGCAATATTGTTCCACTTGACATCTGATGATGATAATCCAAGACATATACATTGTCCCACTGGGGTAGACTCATGGTGTTTCTGGAATAGAGCAGAGGCCAAAGGAGAGGCACCTGAGAAACACAAGGAGCATACGACTTTGCCAGTTGAAATTGGTAAGCGCCTTGTACCAATATTCAACCGCCTTACTGACAACAATCTCTTAAAAAGATGCCAAAATAAAACGCAAAATCCAAACGAGTGCCTCCACAGCATAATTTGGAAAATTTGCCCCAAATCCACTTTTAGTGGTAAGAAAATGGTTGAGATTGGTGTCAACATGGCAATGTCTCAGTTTGCAATGGGGTCTACATCTCAAGAGACATTATGTCGCACACTTGGCCTGTTACCGGGTACACATTTTATGAAAAATGCAAACAAAAGAGACAAGGAAAGATTGATGAAGGCTGCAGTGGCAAAAACAGATGAGGAAAAACAGAAGAGAAAGAGGAAGAAATATTCGAAAACCAAAAATGAGCAAGAGAAGAGAAAAAGGGAAGGTGAAACTTACAAGGCCGGTAGTTTTGAGTAGGATGCTTATCCATCATATAACTTTTAGAAAAACACCAAAAATAAATTTTAACAGATAAGATTCAGTTTAAATAGCTTTTTGTTGCCTGTATTGTTGCAGAAAATAATTTAGCCCTTCTTTTTAAATGTTTTCTGTTTGAATAAATGCATTCTCTATGAGCAAAAACTTTGAACGGCTTTTTCTCATTTCCTAATATCGGCCCAAATTCAAATTTTAGTGAAAGTAATATTTTGTAACTATCAGTGGTATCCCATATGTCTATATATCATCTGAATCAGCAAGAACTAGTGAGTGCAACTTTGTATTTATAATTCAAGTATCTTGCTTCTATCAAGACATTTAAATGATTGAAGGTAATTAACACTTACGAAATAGATGTAATTTGCAAATATATCATAACTGAGAGAAATAAGAAACTGTTTATGGGAATCTGATACCAAAGTTGCATTTACTGATCATTAAGGATTAAGAAAATTAACCTAGCCTTGGTGTGCTTGTCTTGGGCTTAGATATTTCCTTACACTAAAAAGACCACCAAAAATCAGTTGTGTTCTGGTCACCATGGAAACGGCTATTTATAGAAAAAAATTAACTTCACCATTGAAATCAGAAGGTTTGATTTGATTATATGCCTGAAAATTATTCTCCCAGCATGCAAAACAGAATTTTTAGAATCTGGACCAGACCCTTGCCTTAAGGTTCATATCATCGCGCCATTTTCTTTGTTCAACAGCAACAACTTATGGAACTGGCAGCAACAACAACGGAAAGCAGAGAGCAAGAATGTGGAGGAGCATTTTGAACGACCAACTGACGGTTTGAGTTTCGCGCGAAAGCACAAATTTTGTCTGGCTTCTTTGTATGGACAAAATTGATGGCAATAAATGAGTTCGTGGTATAAGTTCACGTAAATATAAGAAATTAGAGGATGGAGAATATTATTCAAGAAAGGTGAGCTATTTTTTTTATGCCTGTAATATTCGACCAATCGTCTATAGAAACCGAGCCCAAGCTTTTAGTTAGGGATAGCAACATAGGCCTATCTAACCCAAATATCTAAACCAAATAATACTAGGAGAGCTGATGTGTAAACTTAAAAGCATAGATAAATGAGCCGATAACTTGAAATTAATAAGAAGTCATTAGAGGGTGTTAGGGCAGAAGCAAAAGTATAAAAGCAAATTTATTCTAAAGTTGTTTGCAATTCGATTTAGATTATGGATTAATTAGAAGATGGAAGATCATCATAATTAGAAACTCAATGAAATACTGGGAAAAAAGGCAAACGTCACAAATTTATTAAATCTTGATGAGACTTGTGATGTTGTTTGTATTCCTCAAATTTTCTCTGGATCTTTATTGATATTTCCTAGTATGATTCCCACAAATGATGTTGTACAAAAGATGACCTCGAGAACTTGTTCCTGCTCCTTAGATACTTTTTCAAGGATGCTATGGTGCAAAATTCTAGAAACAGCATAACCCTCTTTGTTGTGATTTGAGGAGAACAACTCAATTAAATTTTTGTTTTTTTTCCAAAACAAATTTTTAGTTGTTATCACACTGGGTCTATCTAAAATCCATTTGAAATTTAACATTTTATTATTATTTACCAGTTTATGCGGATCATGAAGGAGACCAAAGAGAAAGTTTATGTTGGCGAATGTTGTTTGAAACGCTCTAAAGCATTTAATAGTCATTTAATTGCACTGAATATAAGCAGTGCAAAACTCAGATTAGAATAGGCTAATATAAGAGCTGTATGCATCTGTTTTCCAGAGCAAGGTTGTTTCTTGAATGCAAATTGGAACATGGCCTGCTAAGGAAATTGAATATGAAAGTAAACAAAAAGCTACTGAATAGAGACACTTTATTATAAGATCTGTATAATAAGCTATGTCCTTGTCATTTATAAAAAGATGATTGTTCAAGTAGATTTTTCTGTTAATCTTTTTAGGAAAAAGGTCAAGTCAAGCAGAAGATCATCTGTAAGTATATATGCCTTGTAACTCAAAATATTCCATTCATATATATATGTTGAATATGGGCTTTTGATGTGTAGAACAGGTTCTATGCTGCTCCACTGAGGTTTATACTTAATATGATCGTCCTGCAATTGTCCATATGTTTATATGCTCCGACCAACACCCAAAAATCCAATGCAAGCCAAAACATACCCAGGCTCTTTGTGTAAAGCATATATGTTGAAATACCAGTTAATTGTTCAAAAGGTCTACTAAAAATTGTCACAGGACCATGTACACCTAGCATTAAAATTCATCAAAACTCCATCACAGTCCTTGCACACATTATAATAAAACAACCTAAAAAAGTATTTATAACCATGACCAAGAAGTCTTGGTTATTGTACCTAATCAATTGATAGACCATTCATTGATTTGTGCAGAAAAGTTTTTACCACTTTTCTGATACCTTTCTTTTAAGATTGAATCAATCTCTGTATTACTAGCTTTTATTTCCTTCCTTCTAAAGTTATTCTGAGCTGAATTTAATAGCAAAATTACTTTTTTGCAGATTCTGAAGAAATCTCCTTGTAGACTGCCATTAGAAGATCTAAATGTGAACAATGATGCTCTGGTAAAGCAACTTCTTATTGATTTAGCCTTAACCTACCGTAGCCCACCCATAACTGCTACAGCAAAAACAGTATTTACGACAATTGAAAATTGTTGGCAGCACTCCCAGAAAATGCCATGGCGATAGTCAGCAACATTCCTAAAGTTTTTAAAAATGTGTAACTGCCCAGACAATATTCCCAAGGCTAATGTTGCTCAAGTGCTAATTGCCCATAGCATTCCTAAAAATTGCATTTTCCATTGAGATGTTGTTACTGGTTAATTCAGCTGGGTTTGCACAGGGGCAGAGGCTATCATGAGTGATTGTTGGCATCAAACAAAAGGCCTACTATCTCCTTTCTTATACTTATTTGTGATGCTTCTCATTGCTTCTCAAGATTGAGTATGTATCTAAAAAGTCTGTTGAAGTATAATACTTTGTATAATCCTTAGCAATTTTGTCATTTAATCAACTACTTTTTTCTTTTTTAGGATTCCAGAACCATGTAAGTTTTTATATTTTTTAAAGTTTCCTGCATAAGCCAATTCTATCTATAAGCCGAGGCCATTGCCAAAGATATTTCTTGAATTTTAGCGACATCCCATGTATAAGCCGCCCCCAACTATTGCAGAAGGATGACCCTTAACTCCCTGTAAAAGATCAGCAAAATGATATATATTTTTTAAAAATCAAGTTTATATCACCACAAAAATGATGTCCAAATTCTTGCAACAATGTACTTTTAATTTAATGTCATTTTGACATGTAAAACTGCACCTGTACATGCTTTGATCATCAAAGCTTGATGGTGATAAAATTTTCTAATGTTGAAACTTGGCCTCAGAAAAATAATAAATTCGAGTTTTCAAACCAGAAGGAGCCCACCCTAAGAAGATTCAAGACCTTGTCCCTTTGACATCAAATAACCTGAATAGACATTTTGGCTTCTACACAGACAAATAGGGAAAATTTTCATGCAGCTTTTCATTAGAGCAAGCCAATGCTTTGCTTCCTACTGGTGATTTTTAAGGGATTTCAGACCCTCTTAAGAACTAGCTGAAGTTTAAGTAGTCTTCTTTCACAGATTGTTTATACTTTGTGCTCTAGTGACAAAATTTATAAAAGCCCTGTCATTGCACCTTTCTTCTTGAGACAGTGTCCAACTGGGGTTAATGTTGCCAGTTAAAGTGACTTGATTCACTTGAATTATCTTTTATCTTTAGTAAGCTTTTTATCCTAAATTGGCTAGTAATCAGCAATAGAAGAGACTGAAAAAATTTAACTTCTGGTGTTCTAGGGGAGGTAAGAAGGTCAGACGGTCAGTAGGAAGGAGAGTCAGTTTTGCAGAGAAACCACAAATCAAGTGAGTATTGTTAAGAACCATATCATTTCTTGATGATTAACAAACCTTGATTTGCAAATCATCAAATATTATCTCATTTTGCTCAGTTTACAAACCACTTCTCTAAATTTATCAGTTTGAATATGAAAATGGAGAATTGTAAACTCAGTATAAATGCTTGAAAACATGTTTTCAAAAACGCAAACCAATTAATCCAATCTAAATATCAAGTTAGTCCAGCTTTTCTCAGCTTAAATAAAGCAAAGCTTAAATGCAAAATTCCAGGTAAATTAATCATAGAAAGAAAATTTTTCAAATGCAAAACCAAATGTAATTTCAAATGCAGTTAAAATACAGTCAGTCATTGATACCACAGTCTTCTCTTGGGCACTGAATTCTATGTATTGGGTCTTCATTTTTTTATTTTTAATTTAAAGAAACACCATGTTTTATTCTTAATTCCACTGAAAAAGATTCCACCCCTAAAAAAGTCTAAATGCTACCCAGAATGGATAATGGTAAAACTTTGTTAAAATGAAACCCATTTCTCTCGTATAATTGTACTATATTTTGCCTTATTTTCACACCAAAATCATTTTATCATTGATAGGGAGTTTAACAAGCACCAGAACATTCACGAGCAACTCCAAAATATTGTCATAATGGTCTAAATGCGGCCCCGAATGGAAAATGGAAATACTATTGTTGTTAAAATAAGATGCCTTTCTCTCATATAATTGTACCATAATTTTCCTTATTTTCACACAGAAATCATTTTATCATTGACAGGGAGTTTAACAAGCACCAGAACATTCACGAGCAACTCCAAAATATTCCTGGTAAGTGTTTAAAGACAGGAATGAAGGTTTATTTTGATCACCACCTATGTGAATGGGATATTTGAAAATTCTTATCAAATTAACAGGTAGCTCTCTTGATTCATTTCTGCTTTGCAATTGCGATGTAATTTTGTTGAATTAAGATTTGATTGAGAATTTCAGAAAAGTTTGGAAAATTGTTTGGACTCTGGTCTGTTGTAATTTTTAATCAAAACTCCCCTTTAATCTGCTGGGACATTCAATGTTTGAATTTGCTTATTTCATTTTCCTCCGATGTTATAAGGAATTTCTCTATCTACATTCCAAATGAAAATCAATATTTTTTAACCATCAACAATATTTTCTTCTTCCTTACTCCTTATCATACATTGAAATCATTTTTTATTTTCTTTTCACAGATGGGAGAGAACATGGAATGTCCCTTGGGTAAGTTTACAGGCCCTTTTTAACATTCTAACTGGGGGGGGGGGGCATTCAGTCTTCAGCCCTGGTGACTTTAAATTGTTTATAACAATAGGCCATTTTCCTATTGTTATAGTCAAAAACCAAAAGCTATGTTTAGGCATCAAGCCTTATTATTCTACAGTAGAATCCCGTTATAACGTACTCGGTTATTACGTACTTTCGGGTATAACGTACTGGTGTGCTTGGTCCCGGCAAAAGTGTGCTTGGTTTTAATCAATTTTTACTTACCCTCGTTACAACGTACTTCGGATATGACGTACTTAATACGCCGGTCCCTTAAAATACGTTATAACCGGATCATACTATACTGTGGTATCCATTTTCTTGCAATCTGCTTCTCGTTTATGTGCATTGCTTTGATTGTGATGCCGCAGACATATTGGTACTCATTCTCTATTTTTTGATGGAAATGCTGATCGTCATGTAATCGTGTTTTGCTTATGTTTCATCTGCCGGATTATTGATAAACCATTGGTCCGTGCACGCGTACTGGCTGCTAGCGACTTCTAGTTGTAATGAACTGGGCCTGACCTATTTAGCTAAAGCAATTAAAAGAATTATTTAAGTAATTCTCAATCGTGACTAGCGATTCGAAAATGGCATCAAAGAATATGTTATGTGTGAATATCGTAAGACTCTAGTGTAAACAATGAGAGCGAATTCCCAGCATGGATAACGACCAAAGTTACCTTTGACCAATGGCGGTCGAAGAGACAGGTATAGAGACAGTAGAATCTTTGTGATGTTTAGCAATGTACAGGCTATAATGATGGAAGTCATAAAATTTGCTCGCACGATTTCGGGTTTTTCCCCCTAGTACCCACACGCGACTGACTTTTTTTATTGGACTGTAAGTAATTGCTAGAATGCATTTTTACAAGATCTCGCAAAAAGGAAGGATAAAATCTCCTATCTTATTTTTGCTTTGCGTTTTAGCATTCATCGCTTCAAATTTTATTTTGCATCGATACTCATTCGACATAAGATTGTTGGATTTCTGGCCCCTTATGTTAGAATTAGTTCCAAGTTTCGAATCAACTTTTTCATCAGATATTTCGAATTAACTTATTATTTAAGATATTGGTTTACAGTTTTGAATTAACTTTTTAAAAAATTGCGAATATTCGAGACTTAGTGTTCCATACTGCAACTCATTAAACAAGAAAGAAAATGGTTTCCTGTTGCATTTTCAAGGATTTTTAAATCTATAGTTTCTGATAGATTTGAACCCTTGGCAAACCATAACAAAGGCTAGCCAAAACCTACCTGCTTTTCTTACCCAGTACCCGTTTTCGCCAATAACAATTTGTCAACAATCCTTTCTATTTTCACACAGGTCTGAAGGCGCTGAGAATTCCAAAGGTAGTCTTAGACTTGGCTTGCCGCCTAGTCCTTCTTTCATTACATTGCAATAAATGTTTTATTGTGTATTTGTTTTCCGTGAAGTAAAGTCTCTTTTACAGTAAATGATAAAACTTGAGTCATTTTAGCGTCTTGCAACCCTACCTCAATTTGCAATTTAAGCCTATATACCTATGTCAATGTATAACTATTATTGTTGCGGTGTGTTACTGTGCGAATAAACTAGGTTATTCTTCATAATATTTTCACTATCATTTGATTTTTAGACTTTCTTTATAATGGACTATTGGTTTACATTGAAACATTCACATTTCAAAAGATGTTTTTGAACTTCAATTTTTTATCAAAATTCTTCAATTTATATTTTATTTAGCTTAAAGTTTTGTGTAAGTTTGTAGAACCGTCAATGAGTTTTTATTTGGAACACTTTCTTTCAGATTTTAACATTTTCAACATGCTGGCGAAGAAACCAAATGGTCAAGGCACCAGTCAGGTATTCTTAATGTTTGTTTGTTCAGTAATCAATTCATAAATTAATTCTCTGAAATAAATTGACCATTCAGTTAAATAGCTATTATGTTGTTTGTTGCTCATACGGTTCAAAAGTCTTCCTGCAATGGTGCAAATATAGGAAAATAAATGTTTCTCAAGCGATGGTGTCGCCTTTGACCTAACATGAGGCAAGATAAAGTAAATTTGCACTTTGCCAAAACACAATGATTAAAGAGTAACGAGACTTAGTTTAGAGCATACCGATCTCTTATGGAATTCATGTCAAATTCGTCCTGTTTGGCTGTAGGTGATGCAGGAACATTGTGTCTGTCGCCTATTCCTGTCTCGTGTAAGCCTGTGATTCGGTTGCTTCTTAGTCTTTCGAAAAAAGCTTGCTCATATCCTGCTGTGACGAAGCTCTTTATCTCTGGGCGTAGAATATTGAGATATATCATCCCTAACATATCCTATTACTTGGTAATATATATGTATTTTTTGAATATCTGCTTTTCATTTTATAATTTTCCTTTTTAGCCAAATGTCCTTAGCGAACTTGGATTTGGTTCAATAGCCAGTGACGTACGACGGGCCTCGGATCAAAATTCGTTGAACCGAGGTCGCAAACGCAAATCCTTTGATATCAACGACTTTGTTGAGCACGACGACGATGATACGGTTGGCGTGATACTTAGCGACCAAACAGAAGTCTATCAGGATTGTGACATGTCCTTTACTGAATGCGTTGGTGGTGATGCCAATCGTGCAAATGCAGACGAAGGTCATCAAAGTTGTATTATGAACGAAACAAAGATCTTTGATGATTTAAGCATGGATTTGACGTGTCAAACATTTTTTGAAAGTGGGGATCGTACTTCTGTTAAAGAGAATACTGCACACGTGCTGGAATCGCTTAAAGATTCTACGTACAGAGCATCAATTGGATTTTCACAGTCTGGTCTTGGTTCTTATTCCCAGGAACGACTAGATAGTTTGAAAGCACTTGCAGAAAAGAGCTTTGGCAGGAGCGAAAAATGGTATAGGGGGATGCTTGGTACAGCAGAAATGATAATGAAGGGAGCGAGCAGCCCCGGCCATTTGGCAGAATACTCGAATCCCAATAGACAGTCTGCATTTACCCCAGTCAACAATCATTCTACATTAGATAGGAGGCAGGATGACGATGTTGAGAATGATTACCATGATGACTTTGCAAAGCAGTCAGAGCTAAAACGTGGAGCTGGGCGTAAGCATTTATTTGCAGACACGATTATTCCTTTTCTCAAAAGTCAAAACAAAACAAACTCTTCGCCATCTCATGTGCTTCCTGAAATATCGGACAACTCTTTGCCATCTCATGTGCTTCCTGGAATATCGGACAACTCTTTGCCATCTCATGTGCTTCCTGGAATATCGGACAAATCTTTGCCATCTCATGTGCTTCCTGGAATATCGGACAAATCTTTGCCATCTCATGTCCCTCCTGGACTCTCGGATGTCTGCAACGACGATAGACCCGATTCCCAAGCCACAGGGAGATTTCGCCAGGCAAGCCGTGAACACCTGTTTGCAAATTCGATCATCTCTTTCCTTAGAGATCAAGATAAGTCTATGACAAGGCCAGACGCTTTCAGCGATACGGAAACAGATCTGCCTGTTCTCAACCAAGAGCTTGTCAATAAAAGCAGTCAAATACAAGAGTGTGCTGATCAACTTGCTCATTCAACGACAATTGATGCTTACCATACTTCTGATAGACAAGTAACTGATAGGGCAGCATCCTATAATGAGGACGAACTTGTTGTGGACAATGAAAATTCAGGAAATGATTTGACTTTGCGAGAAGAAGATGTCCCTGTTGAAAATACGCCGACAGAGATTTCAGTCGATTACAAGAAAGAGGCAATTCCTAATGAAGGTGAGACCGAGGAATCCTCAGAAAGCTACCAAAATGAGGCCAACTCGTTTGAAGATGAGGCGGAGGTAGTTGCAGCTGATGGTGAGGAAGATTGGCTAGAAGAAAATTGGTTGCTGTCAGAAGTATCAGGTTAGTTTTTTAAAAAAAGTTCTGATAAGTATGTATGTATAAGTGATAAGCTATCGTCTAAACATTTTGTAGAATTAGCTTTTGAATAGATATATATATATACATAAAGTAAGGATAATTACTGTTAACCGATCTGTGATCAAATGTTTGACGCCGTATTGGCAGAGCTTGACACCTTATTTGATGTATAAAACAGGACGGTTCTAAGCTGCTACTCTGAGTTTCATGCTTAATGCGAACATCAGGCAACTGTTCTCCAAGAATGAATGAAGCGAAAAGCATCACCCTTTTCACAGTTGCCTGGTAAACGCATTAAGCGTAAAACACAGAGTAGCAGCTTAGAACCGTCCTATTCTATACAGCAAATAGCATACATATATATATAAAGTATAAAGATTTATGTAGATATTGCCCGAAAAGCAGTTGATGCTGTTATAGTTGCCTTCGAATGGTATGCGCTTGATACAATTTCCAGCTTTTTTAGGTTTTCCTTCTGAACTAAATATGTTTTCAAATCTTCAAATGGCCGCTAGCGTTGATTTTACAAACAACTGTTTTTGCTGCTGATGTTTAAAGTCAAATTTTATCCTTATTTTTAGACAAAAAGCAGGAAGGAGAAACCGATAATCTTCCCGAAAATTTCAACGACGTCACTGGAAATGAGAAAACTTTGCCGACGTTACTGAGTTTAGTAAGTATTATAAGTAATCCAGGTTTGAAACAGGCATACAAAAACATGCAAGTGCTCTTAATACTGGCTATAATACTACAGGAACCAGATTTTGTATGAAAAGATCATTGTGTAAGTAATAAAAAAAGACAAAATTGATTGTGATAGTTCAGTCACGGAAGAGACAAATGCAAAGTTTTCTACTTATATTCTCTGATTGGTTAAAACAGAGCCAATCGGAATTATATTTTTATAATCATGTTTTCTGATTGGTTACGTTGTTAAGTCCTTGATGACAATCATTTGCTTTTCTTGCCTCTTCAGGAGAACGATCCTGCCTACAAGGAAAGAATTGACTCAATAAAAAGGCAGAAAGTTGAGATGGAAGTAAAACTGGCAGAGTTAAACAGAGGTTTGTCTAGTGATATGTTGATTTTATCAGTTCAGGTAGTTGAGGCAACATATCAAATGGCAAGAGGCTTTTTAATGGCCTTGCAATCAAACAAAGAACTGCTTTTTCATCTACCTTTTTGCAACAGCTTTTGACTCATTTTCAGCACAGAATTGTTGAACCGTAAATCCACGAACCGGGTCCTAAAGTCGTTACGTATGTCTTATCTTGACAAAAACTATTTTTTATATGCAACCGCAGGAGGCTTTTTGCGTAAAGAGACTTTCACTCCGGCGATGGCAAAAATTTAGAGATTTCGTTTTATCATTTCAGCTTTAGAAAAGAATCGTGAAGACTTTATTGTCTCAGAAGAGATGACAAGAGATCTTCAAAGTGAATTCAAGGTATTTTAATAGATTTTCTGAAATCACCCTAGATCTGTGTGTTTTTGAAGGGCAATCTTAAGTGGCTGAGGTAATCTTTCAATCAACTATTGGCCGATTAATGAGCATGTGAGTGATTCTCGCTTATTGATTGGCCAATTTTGTATTAACAGATTGCTTCAGCCACTTCAGTATCTTTTGACTGCCTTTAATTTACTCATTTGCATCTATTTGGGACCAAAAGCATATCGTGTTTATGATTCGAAAATTAATGGCATTTCTAAACTGATGTTGTGAGTGTCCTTTGAAAACGTGAGAGAGAAAATGAAGGCTTTTGTTAAAGCGTTTTTTGTACACAATAGAATGTGAAAAGATCGACAGCATCGATGCTCTATTTTATCTGTTTGTATCCAGAATTAATTTCATTTTTTTCTCGTTTTTATTGTTATTTTTTTTAAAAAATAATTTCATATTGAAAAGTAAATTTGCTTTTTGAATTGTAGATAGATTCCAAAAGTGCAATTACGAAGAGTGTGTCTCACAACTAAAAATATTTTGATAGACAAGATTTTCCCGTCCGTGATGTTTTTAATGATCACTTTTTCCAGGAAATAGAAGAGGAAGCTGCTAAGCTTGATCAAAATGAAGCTGAAATCAAACAAAAAGATACAGGTACAATACGCGGAGTTTTATCAAGGTCGTTTGATCCATGAATTTTAGCATTTTTTTATATATATATATATTTAACTGTCAATCAGTTGCTTGATCGTCGCATTCAGGGGTGGACACTTGCTCAAAAATTGGAAGGGGGCAAGCCTATTGTTTTAGTGAGATGATACCACATTTCCTATTGTTTTAGAACAATAGGTCATTGTCCTTCAAAGTATCGGGGGTGATTGCCCCCCTCGCCCCTCCCCCAGGTATCCGCCCAGGTACTCGCCCCTCCCCCAGGTACCCAGGTGGTCGCATTAGGTGTGAAACTGGGAGTTGCGACTTAAAACCAACCTGCTCGATACAGCAAAGCTTATAAGTTTATCAGGTTTCATTTCAGATGATCAATCTTTTCAATGTAAATAATCTGTTTGATGCCTTAGATTTTTGTCTCTTCATCGTAGAACTTGAAGAACTCAAATCGAAAAGGAAAAATTTAATGAGGTAAGTGCATCAAAAAGGGGTAGTTTGATTTTAATGGTTTACAATCAACTTAAACTTTTTCAACTTTGAAAAAGGATTTTTTTGCATAGTGTATCATTGACCATGATTTTATCTAAAAGTAGAACCATCATCGAGAAGGAAGAGCGTGACAAACCTTCAAAGCTAAACGCAAAACAGAGACATCTTTTTTCATTATTTCGATATAAGTCTCTTATCCAATTTCTGAATAATCAGTAATCAAGGATCCACATAATTAAAGTTTACATATTCAGTTAAGCGTTTCGACTCTAGCTAGAGTCATATTCAATGAAGTGGCCTATTTCGATCCACAACTGGGTATATATATATTTCCTAGCGTAGAGTTTTCGATCTATGTTCTGACGTTTTAAACTCTGAAGAGTGTCAGACGAAAAGCTTTAGCTTACTAAATGTTTGCTTTTTTCAAAGCCATTTTCAAGTTTTGTACCACCAAAAGATTGTTTGTATATAAACAATTTTACTTTTAAGAAACAATTTTGCTAAAAAGAAATTAAATTTTATTTTTGCTGTAAACTAACTAAATCTCTGCAAAATAGGCTTATTTTTATATTTATGTATATGATTAACTTTCTGCATGGACAATTAAACAGTGTTTCAGCAGATTTTTCCTTATTTAATGAATTTTTAAATGAATTTCAATGAACATGAAATGAACAAGGGCAGATTTTGTAACAATAGGTTCTTTGGTTTGTTACAAAATCTTTGGTTTTAACCTATTGTTACAAAATCTGCCCTTGCTCATGAAATGCTGTTTTAATTTTTTGATTATTTCTATCCAAAATGTGCTTCCTATTCAAATTGAATACCGACCTGGCTTTGCAATTTGTTCATTATATATTCTAAGTTGAAGAAAGACTGTCAGAATTGCATTTCCTCTTGCCCCGAGATGATGAAATATCTACACATGAAATATTCAAAATTGTATTCTGATCTGATTTACTTTTGCTACAGTGAGCTGGATCAGTTTGAAAAAAGAAAAGAAGAATTAAAATCGTCAAAAAAAATTCTTGATGGAAAAGTTGTTGCTAAAAAAGTAAGCAATGTTACTGTTGGTACCTTTTTCTTTAATATCTGCCTACTTTATTCTTATTCTTTTCTCATTGTATTAAACATTATATAATTGTATATTTTTTGCCTTGGAAATAAATCAAAAGCTTCGTCTTGTATACTGTGACCATATAACATTTTGTAACTCACAACATAACGCATTCTAAGTTATTAATTTTTGCATACTGTCATTTTTTCTAAATTTCTTAGTATTTATAACTGTTAAGAAATTTGAAAAAACTTGAATAAGTCCACTCGATTGAATACAGTTTTTTTTCTATTTCTTCCCAATTTGCTCTCCGCCTTCTTCCACCAAGACCGTTGAGAAAAAGAGAAAATATCATTTCATTCTCTTGAAAAATATTGACAGATATTCAACTTGGCACTTTATTTGGTCCCCCATTATGCAAGGGATGGACAGGCGTCAGTTTCCCAGGGATGAGGCTCGTATGGTATGGTTAATAGACCTGAAAATGAAGGGCCCCTGAATGCCAGCGGAAGATGGCCCGTGAAGTACTTGTATCCCAGCATCCATTGCAAGTGCTTTGTGCTTTTGAATTTGCCAAAATCGTTTTATCTAGCAGCTTCACAATCTCTCTACATAAAAATAAAAACTGCTATTGTTTAGACATAGGGAGTTCGCTTCCTCCCTTAGGCTGCATCGGTTAAGTTTCCTATAGGCCAGCGGCACTGGTGGGGTGACCTGTATACTCATGTGTTTGCGTTTTGAATTGGCCTATTCCAATCCACAACTGGGTATGCATGATATTTAGCGGTTTCGGTCTATATTCTGACTTTTTATATACTGAAGTATGTCAAATGAATAGCTTTTGTACGTTTCAAATTTTTTAAAAGACAGTCATATAATCCTTGCATAAAAGCATATAATGGTATTTTTCTCGTAGGTTGAAGAAGCTGAAAGAGACAATGATCTTTCGAAGCTATATGATTACACACAGAGGTATGTCTCTTTGGTTCTAGTACTTGATGTAGCCGTCTCCTGAATATAAATAGACAATATCGCCATAGATTACCTTGGTTGGTAATTATTAACCTTTCTCTACCTAGTTTGGTTCTAAATATTCCAAAGATATAATAATAAGAGTGGCTCATTGGAAGATTTTCCCACAAATTTGGTCTAATTTTTATCAATTTTTTCCAAGTGACCGTAACGACGCTCACGATTCAATGAATAACTACAGAGCTATAAATTTTTCATTTTGCTTTTAGGTTTTTACCTTGGTCTTTATTAAGCTATTCTACGGACCAGATTATCGTCAAGTTTTTTAATTTCAAGCTGACAGTAAGCTTTGAAAACACAGGAAAAACTCTAGGTAAGTATTTTCGCTACCTTTTGCCTTAACGGAATGGCTATATTTTCAAATTGAAGATAAAAAAACTGTCGAAATAACACCAGCTTTAAAGAGTTTTGATTTTAAGTTTGTTTTGGGTAGATTTGTTCCTTTTTTTGAAGAAATTTGAGTTATTAAGAGACAATCACTTAAAAAACAAATCCTCAAGAACATTGCATATCGTCTTTTCACTTTGGGAATTATTTTTAGTTTATCAATGTTTAACCTCCAATCGGCCGGGGAAATCCTTTTTATAATGTAGTTGTTTGATAATTATCTTGTTGTCTTTTATTCGCGCAAGCTAAATCGCTAAATGTTTATTCATGATTCATTTTTTCGGAGCACCGTCTGTTTTTAGGGGCATTTTTCATATTTTAGCTGGTTCCTCCATATTTCAAGTGCGCAATCGGAATTTTTCGGTCCCTAAATCTATATGGAAATATATTTTTTGATACCAAATTTCAAGTTTAACATAATTATCTAATATTAACATTGATATAGCTTCGCAAACAGTTTTGCTTTGAATAAAACAAACATTAAATTGCTTTGAATAAAGGGAACATTTGAATCATATTTACGTTTTTCATCTGACACTCTTAAGAGTTTAGAAAGCCACAATAATGATCGAATACGCGAAGCTAGGAAATATATATACCAAATTATTTTATATACCCATTTTCTTACTTTGTTTATCTTCTTTGCAATCTTAGTGGACTCACTCTCTTCAGATGCGAAAATTACAAAAATCAGTTTTGAGAAAAATAAAGAAGGTAAGCTGATGCCATTGGAATACTTTCTCTTTCCTTTACATAATGATTAATGTTCTTCTCAACTTTAATCAGTAGTTCTAACTGTTTTCAAAACTCTTTAAATCCTCATTTCTATTTGTAATCACTGCATCGGAATCTTCATGTTGTCTAAGTTATTTCATGTATTTCACTGAAAAATTTCCGATTCTCCTTGATGTATGTCTATCATCTTTGCAACCAATAAACGCGTGGGAGGAATTACGCCTAGTGACAGGCTGATCGTTGATTGGCAGACGGCTTTGACCAGTTTAGTATTTATGTCGATTGCCTTTAAAGGCAATCTGTCTCGTTGTGGATTGGTTAACGAAAACAATAGCTGGAACAATAGCCTAAACACCATTCCAGCGCTCCGCCATATTTTTTACAATGCAATAAATTAAAGGGGGGCTGGAAACAATAAAAAATCCCTTTGTTCTTATAATCAATCAACGTCGTGACAGATTACCTTTAATGTAAACTGTACACATAAACTGAAAGCAAGAAGACTTTTCTAGACAAAACACCTAGGAAACTGTTACTGCAAATGCCACACTTGTTTTGCTTTTTGGTGAAAGAAATTGAATTTTGTTAGTGATACCACTTAAGCTATTTTTATAATGTGTTTATGTTTTTTACTACTTCTCAACTAATCTTTCGGTGTTCTTATAATTATTCACGTTATCTCAACCAATATGCAACTTAAGATATGTAGCAAATAAAGAACACCGCAACGTGCCAAGAACAAACAACGATAAACAAACGTAAAACGTCTATAGCTCAATCAATTTAATGATATATTGCGTCTCGACTGTGTAAGCGATAAATTCTCTATCTCTGATACGCTGACAAGACTAAATTTGCTAAGCATTGAACTACCGTCTACAGTTGAGTTATGTTTTTCTTCAAGGTCATTCCAACGACTGGGGGAACTTTGTTTCAAAGCGACTTCTCCGTCAGATTAATACGGATTTATTAAAGACAACGTATCCAACCATACGACAAATACCCAAGGTAGAACTACACAAGTGTTCCAATTTTCAATTTATGATTGAGCTTTTTTTATCTTGTATGCAAGCATGGATATAGAATTTGAGTTTTGTCATCAAGATTATTCGACAATTTCAAAATCTAACTACAATTAGTGGGAACCGTCATCTTTTTTGTAGACAGGAATCTTATCAAGGCAAGGGGCTATGAAAAAACAGGGAAACATTTTTTTGAAAATTTGACGGCGCATATGCCACTAGATCTGGTAAAATTGATCTGCGTCAAAAATTTCGATTATAAATTGACATATCGAAGAAAAAATGCATTTCCCAAGCACGCTAATTATTGGAATTTTGAAGTTTCACGAAACACCAAACGTGATGTTGTCTTTTTCTTTTCTAGCTGTTGGACACAGTGACTGAAATAGTTTTGGCTCACGAAAAGCTATACAAGGACCTATTCTCCGTCTGGGCAAATAACAACTTGTCGATTGAAGATGATGACAGGTTCGTTGATCAACATGTATATGCTTCTGTGTTTTCTTAGCTAATTCAAATTTCGGGAATATTAAAAAAACAAACACAGTAATGCTTCTGGGGGAATGATACGTACTTAATGATTGATACCCCGCGTCACGTATTCATAAGCAAAACATAATTTTTTCTAAAATTGTGTTGGTCAAGATTTTAGTATTCATTAAAAATATAGCATCTATATCCTTTCATTTGTAGTGTTTTAATTTCAAAATTCATCAGTCCGCCGCAAGCTCTATCTACAGAATTTCTGGTGAAGTGCAATATAGACGAGAACAGTACATTTCCCAAGATGCAACTTGAGGTTGACCATGTATTCGGAAAAGACAGGTAAGAAATAGACATTCTTAGTTTGGTCTTTGCCATTTTCGGTATTTGCCACTAGCAGAAAGAGTGAGGGAACCAGGTAGATCTTGTAAATGCAGAACTATGCTTCAGTCGAATTTAGCTGATATTTCATATTGAGTTTCCAAACTTGAATTAATATTGCGATTTGATCAAATAAATGAAGAAATTGGAAGTCTTAAAGTTGTAATGTTTAAAAACATTGCATCCAAACAAGAATTGAAAATTGCATGTATTGAAAATACTAGAGACATTGAAAAGTTTGTTTGCAGTTAATACGAAAACTCATCGTTCGAAAGTGGTGTCTTTTCGGTAAGAGTATCTTTGCATTGGTATTTTCTGCAAAGTGGGTCTGGATCTGTCCTTAACTCATCGCTGAAAATTCATCCATCAACTTAATTATCAATGTTTTTGCAAACTCTCCTAGTAATCGAGTACATAAATATGTTTTTATTGTTTGAATCAACTCTTTAATTTTGCGTTTCTAAGACTGCTTATTTTTTGGACAGAACTGAGATGTTTCAAGATGCGGTTAATGACACAAAGCCCGGTTCAATGCTATTTTCAAGAACAATTAAACAAATAAAAGGCATTATATTAGATGCCCACAGACAGTATATAAATGGCCAAAGTTAAGCAGAAATTTGCATCATTGTAAGTTTAGGCCTGTTTTCAAAATGAATTCTGCTGCTGAAGAACCCCTACAAAGAAGAACTTGTGGATTCAAAAAACTACAGGCTGCCTTATTTATAATGCATTCTTTTGCCTAGGAAGCTACTTTAGACTGACAAATTACAAAGTTTTTTAAGGGCATTGAACCTGAGTCATCTGTTTTCGCGAGGATATACCCCCTACTGACAGGCACAACCGACTAAAGTAATATTCAAAATATACCTTAATAAGAACCTAATACAAGAAACCTTTGACTCAGCGATTCAAGAATGTCCTTTTGAAGTAAGACTCAATGACTGGCTGACTATATCAAAAACGGATCGTTCTCTACTGTACTGTCATCAACGACCAGGGACTTTCAAAATCATAGCATCCTAGTTTCTAAAAATTTGTAAACTAGGCCGTTTTTATAATTTTCATGAAGAGAACTGACTTAGAAATGTTATATCTTGCAAATAATTCCTTTACAGTAGAGCAAAAAGGACCCTGTGAGTTCCCAAATAAGATCGTTATGCTCGTTGACTCTTAATCTACTATAAAAGTATATTTTTCTTGTAAACAGGTTACCATAACTGAATTAGAATATTCTGGTCGCTCTTCTCTGCTTTTAATCGATTTCATTCAAGGATTTCGAGAAGCTTACTTTATAATATTGACTGTTTTTACGTGTAATTTCTCAAGACAAGGTTGATAATATTACTTGTACATAAAAACTTATTGACTCATCTTTCTACAATAAATCTGTGATTTGTTCAATCGAGTTTCCTTTCATTACCTGTAGCTTCAGAACGTCTCATTTTCTTCACAATATTGCATTTTCGCTTATGTAGTATATTGTTTTGAACAATCAAAATATCTTGATGTACATAAAGTTTTTCTTTCATAAAGATCATTTTGCCACAAGGATCTTCTCTTTCTTCTTTACTCTCTAAATGCATTCGCCATGGCTTCAATCAGGGGCGGACACTTGGTCAAATCTGGGGGGCAAACCAACGCAGGTTGCCGAAAATCGCGATTTTTTCTGATAGTAAATTCAGATGAAATCGAAGTACTGTTACTTTTGCAAATTTTTTATAATGCTTTCAAAAATGCAGACGATTTATTGCCAATTAAGTTTTGCACATTTCTCGCTGAGGGAAAACATCATGCAAAAAGTGTTTTCTGCTTATCGGGGGGAAACTGGTGAAGAATTTTTGTGGGAGGTATCCTTACGAAGAGATGAGATGCAAAAACGACATTTGATTCGACAATTTTGCCAATCAAATACTTACTTAATTTCTTATCTCCAAACAAAGACGATCAATAGCTACGAAGAAGTAGAGAGTTCTTTAATTTAATCATACACGAAAATGATACTGGTAACTAACTTGTCCAATCCACTGGTCCAATCATATGAAGAGGGTGTCCTACATAACAGAGGCATTAGGCTAGTAACGCCGATTTACTATCCCCCCTTTCCAAAAATCTTCTCACAAAGTACAAATTACAAAACTGATGCAATGCTATCTCATTAAGTTTCAACTTTGGGTGTATCTCAAGGTTTTTAAAATTAGTTGTTTGCTGTGCACAATATCAGCCTTTTCAATTTCGCTTCATTTTCGAATATTCAAGATTGATAGCCCTTCACCAATGTTGATTTTCAGGGGGTCCTCCATGGGAATAAATTCAAAATTAGCAAACTGGTAAAAAGAAGTAAGAAATAGTAATTGCAATTGGAAGCTTAAAAATTGATTGGCTAATTACAGCCTAAAGTCAGTTCGTGCCAATTTTGTTGCAATTTTTTATGTTGGTGCATATTGCTGCAAAATTTTTGGCCAAGGCATTTATTGTGGTTGCCTGTTTTGTTTCTGCTGGTAGGGCATTCCATGCTTTTCAACCTCTAAACGAAAGCGTGTTCTGCGAGCACATGTACGTGAAATAGTTTATTTTTAGTTAAAGTGGAGTGGATATGCGAAACTCGCCTTTCTGTAAGTTGGTGTCTGGGATCCCTGTCAGCACAACATACGCATGCGTACTTTGTAAATATTAACTTGCATGTGGATAAGTGGATTGCATTCGATTCATCTTCAAAATGGCCACGAAACTGTATGTAGCTAATTTACCGCCGAATTGCACCGAATCTACCTTACATGGTCTGTTTTCAGCATTTGGATTAGTTACAGAACTTGACATCATAAAAAATTATGCCTTTGTGCACATGGCAGCAAGCGAAGGAGCGCAGAAGGCGGTGGCAGAGTATAACAACATGAACTTGAATGGGAACGTCATCACTGTGCAGTTTTCGAAAATTCAAAATGTGAACCGAGGAAATAAATTTACTGTGAAGTATGATCGACCAGATCGCCTTGGCAGGGGTGTAGGTGGTAACTTTAATCGAGGGGGATTTCGCGGGGGAGGCAGAGGTGGGATGCCTGGAGACATTGGACATGGACCAGATTTTAGGGGTCGTGGGGGATTTCGTGGAGGCAGAGGTGGTGGTGATCATCTTCATAGAGGGAAGCCATATGACAGGAATCCAGGCCTTAGTCATGGTCAGATGGGTATGGGTAGTAACAGTAACAATTTGCAGCCCATTCGCCCTGTAGGATCAGATGTAGGAGTGGCACAAAATTCAAATCCTCCAGCAAAATTTATTCCACCACAGCAGCAAATACCAACACAACAACTACAGCGAGTGCCTGTGCTGCCAACAATGCAGCAGACAATGCATGTTCAGCACATGCATCATGTGCCAGTGGCAGCAGTTTCCCCACAAGTGCCACAGAATCATGTTGCAAATACCAACCAGCAAATGCTGCACCATGCCGGGTTCCAGCCAGTACAGACCTTTGGTGAAATGCAGCCTCATGCACAAGCAATGGCTCCTCAAATGCATGGAGCAATGCAACAGCAACTTGTGACAGCAGTTGGCCAGCCAGTTTCAAATGTCCAGCCAGTTATGCATAGCAATGTGCAGCCTGCTGGAATTGCTCCCCAACAGGGTTATACTGTTTATGAGAGGTATGTTGACTACAGGAATCCCCAGACTGGTGAAATCACTGGTGTAGTATCAAGTCATCAAGTGCCACACGCAGGCCAGCCAGTGGGACAAATTTACCAAACTGCTGCACAATCAGTTAACAAAGACCCTTACGCCAATGCACAAATGATGTATGAAAGGTGAGAGCAAATTTATCGTGTTTATCTAGAAAGGCTCATTATACCCTGCGTGATGCCATATGTAACAGCAATATTCATTGATGTCAAACACCATGAAATTCCAAAATGAAATTTGACCATTTTGTCTTTTCAAAATCTTTCAATCTTGCAACCCCTGCCAGAATTTCTATATTTCTATGAATAGAATCTTACAGGTCTATCACACATTCAGTTTGATATTCATCATAGCTAAATTTATTTAAATAAGTTCATTTAGATATGTTCTGATGATTTTCTTAAATTCAGATATTAGAATTAGGTTTTTAGATCTCCTCTGTATGAAAATTCAAAATGGCAGATTCTGGTAATTTTTCCTCAAAAATCTTGAAAATTCATATATCGATATCTATAAAAGTGAAATAATTGGTCTGAAATTATCTATTCTAATCAGTTGGCACAAAATGTATGAAATTTGGCAAAATCTGAGATGGTGACATGGCCTTTGTGAATTGACATTCCATTTCCACCTTGATTTTGTTTCAAGATGGTTGAGATTTGATCACTCTAAAAAGGCCTTTTGACTATCAAATCACTTTAATTTGTCTTAGGTTCATGATTTTACAATGAACCAAGTCAAAATAGCAGTTATTCATTAGCACCCATATTACACCCAGTTTTGAACATATTCAACTAATTTTTCACATTAGTATTTGATTGTTTCCTAAATCTTTTATTTTTCAAACTCTATTTTGTTTCTTGTGCCTAACAAATGTAAAATCCATCATCCATTGCTGGATAAACAAGTTTGTTTTACAGACAAGCTGGTGCCACTTCAAGAGCTGCTGTGTATGCAAATGCCTATTACGGTAGCAGTCCGGCTACAACAATGGTTTCTGGTGCAAATGCAGTACATCAGATGCAGGTTGTAGCCCCTGGCAACATTATGCAACCAGTTCAGCTACATTATCAGTGATGCTATTATTGCTTGGGGATTTTCTCCTATCTGAAATCTTGCATCTAAAAATAAGGACAAAGGTAATTTTTCACTTTTTACTCTGAAAAATATGCTTTGGATACCATGACATCTTTTCTTCTAAGCTTTAATAGTCACCCTTGATTATATATAGAATTATCGGTAGTTCAAAAAAATGAAACTATTCAGACATTTTGTAACTACTTAGTCAACAACCTGTAGTTGCATTTCTTTTTGTAAAAATATCTTCTTATTTACTAGCCTTTAACTATTTATCCATTGCTAGAACATTTCAAGTACAAATTCAGGACCTTATCAGTATGCCCCTAGCCAAAATCAGTGCAACAAGGCATACACATACTGTAACTAATTAATGTAGCAGCACTGAACTGACAGGTGAAATATTCGATATTATGTTATACTCAAGATTTTGCACTACATGTTGTGTTAATTTTCCAAAAGAAATTTCACATTGTAAAATTACTAATTCCTTGGTTGCTATTGTGATTTATGGCTCCAGAGCTTTCTGTTCCTTCAAGTAGTAAGTTGGGCCCCTCCCTCTGGTTTGAGGGACTCTTTAGTTTCATTTGCCTGCATAGAAATACTAAGCTTTTCTGTAGGATTGCCATTTTTGTGGAGGTCTTCTCGTAGAAGCTTCATAAAAGTTGCAATCGGTACTCGTTTAACACGCCTGATGCTGGACTGGACAGATTGTAGAAACAAAATGCTGCAGACTTTAAGCATGCTATATAATTGTTTATGTAGATAAATATCATAGAGATGCTCGTTATGAATTTTGTTTATCTCTTACTATATCTCATTAGAATGATTACTTAGTATTTACGTATTTATCGTCTAATTTTTATTTGTGATATCAGGAATTTTAAATACTTTTTTCTCTGCATACCGTTCGTCTAGTTAATTGAACTTGATGCCATGGGTCATTGTTGAATCTGTCACAAACGTAATATAGGTTTGGATTTTACAAACCTTATCAGCCTTTACTCGGAAAGGTGCATTTGTTACATACATTTTGCGCCGAATTTACCATTTATAGGAATCTTGACCAATAATAACATTATCTTGCATGTACTCTGTTTGACCCTCTAAGACTGAATTATCACGTCACATTGAATAGAAATACATATATATACTGTCTGTCCATGCGTTATGCTTCCTTAGAGAGCTATCATCAGGCTGAAGAATATAAAATATAGGTAGGCATAAATCACTATCGTTTTAAGATATTTCCAATGGTATCCCTATTTGAATCAACTATCATTGGAGCAGCTCTTGCTGGAGCAGCTCTTGCTGGACCAGCTTTTTGTTAGTTAAGTCTGCACTTAGGCTAGCTTTTTGTTGGAGCAGCCCTTTCTGGACCAGCTTTTTATTGAACCAGCTCTTGCTGGACCAGATTTTTTGGACCACCTCTTGCTGGACCACCTCTTGTTGGACCAGATTTGTTTGACCAGCTTTCGTTGGACCAGACTTGTTGGACCAGCTCTCTCTGGGCTCATCAGCATCCAACTTCGAAATCGTAACATGTATGCTCGTTACATTTTCAAGTTAATCTAAATATTTGTTTTTCTTGTTGTATTTTAGAGTAAGTAAGGATTGGTATTAACTGCAATTCATGCGATAGTATGATTTACATTTATCTTAAATTGTGTCTCGTTATTCAAAAGGCGACGATTAATTTAATTTTTATTTGATCACCGACTCACTTCTTGTACTCGTAACTATATTATAAATACAATTAAGAAGATTTCAGTTAAGACATTTCAGTACCGTTAGTCAAATTTACCGTTTTTCAATTATTCTATTGGTCTGAAGTTACCGTTGGTCGAAATCTACCGTTGGTCGAAATCTACCGTTGGTCGAAATCCACTGTTTGTCAAATTTTTTTTTGGTCTAAAGTTACCCTTTATCATAGTCTAACGTTTGTCAAAATATTCCGTTGGTTTAAAGTTACCGTTGATCAAAATCTACCGTTGGTCATAATTTTCCGTTGTTCAAAATATATCCGTTGGTCTAAAGTTACCGTTGATCAAAATCTACCGTTGGTCATAATTTTCCGTTGGTCAAAATATATCCGTTGGTCTAAAGTTACCGTTGATCAAAATCTACCGTTGGTCATAAATTTCCGTTCGCAAAATATTCCGTTGGTTTAAAGTTACCGTTGATCAAAATCTACCGTTGGTCATGATTTTCCGTTGGTCAAAATATATCCGTTGGTCTAAAGTTACCGTTGATCAAAATTTACCGTTGGTCATAAATTTCCGTTCGGAAAATATTCCGTTGGTTTAAAGTTACCGTTGATCAAAACCTACCGTTGGTCAAAATATGTCCGTTGGTCTAAAGTTACCGTTGATCAAAATCTACCGTTGGTCAAAATCTACCGTTGGTTTAAAGTTACCGTTGATCAAAATATACCGTTAGTCATAATTTTCCGTTGGTCAAAATATTCCGTTGGTCTAAAGTTACCGCTGATAAAAATCTACCGTTGGTCATAAATTTCCGTTGGTTGAAATATTCCGTTGGTTAAAATTTACCGTTGGTCTAAAGTTACCATTGATCAAATTCTACCGTTGGTCATAATTTTCTATTGGTCATTCTATTGGTCAAAATATGTCCGTTGGTCTAAAGTTACCGCTGATCAAGTCTACCGTTAGTCATTATTTTCTGTTGATCAAAATATTTCTTTGGTCTAAAGATACCTTTCTTCAAATCAACCGTTTGTCTATATTTTCCGTTGGTTAAAATTTACTGTCTGTCAACATGTACCGTTTGTCAAAATTAACCGTTACACTGCCGCTTATTTGCGGACACTGCCTCAGATAGTCTCGTGTACTGCCTATTAAACTTCCCATGTACTCCTTTTTATTCGGTTTCCCGTGTACCATTTCAAAGGTTCAAGACAAATTGTGGTCTGGACAGCGTTAAATTGTTATGTATGTAAAAAATGTTTATGCTTACGCCTCATCCAGTAGCCTCAACACATCTGCAGCAGCCTACGTTTTTGTATTTTTGCTTTTATCGAGCTGTTAAGAATTTCAATATGAGAAGGACACTTGATGAAAATGGATGTGACCCCTCCCCCAAGATGTAAAACCCATGTACAAAATATTCTGAAAACCCTCGTTCTAAAGTAAGAAATGTAGAAAAATATGTTTTCCGCGTTTTCACAGTTCTTCCTACGTTGATCCTTGCTTCGCCATTCTTTGTAACAAGTTATTTAAGCCTCACTTTATTAACGCAATCTTTTTGATGCATTGTTTTCAAGACGCTTCCGTATTACTCAATATGTTGATTGAATGATTGATTCATCGGCGATTAGATCACCATTTCGTGAATTTGTGGTGTTGCAACGATTTTAAAATGTAACCACTTTATGGCGTCTGCAACGCTAACGTGATATTGTCCTTCGCAACATTCTCTGCAACGCAAACTTAATCGCGGTTGTGACACCGGCAACGTACTCGCCGCCGTAACCCTCGCAGTGAAGGCCGCTGGATCGCTTTCGCAATCTTGTACGATTTCCTACTGCTCTGTGCCCCGTATTAGGTAAGTGGTTGTTTTTTTCTTCAATTCGCTTAATTTTATCTTTTACTTCGAGTTCTAGAAAATACCATGTAATCTAACTACGATAATCGTCGTCAAATAAAAGATTAACAAATCACGTGCTATGCTTCTGTTTTGCATGTTTTTGGAGCTTCGATTTTACAGCTATAACGCAGTTCCTTTTATGCTCGAAAAACGTCTCTGTAAACAAGTAAGAATTGTTCCATCCTGATTTATGGCTGTGTCCCCGTTGTTTTTTATGCAATAACCCCGATATGCGTTTAAACTTGTTGGGGAACATCAATTTTTAACACCCTCCCTCCCCCTTGCAACGTAATCGTTTTCTTATTCGTGCAGCACAAGCTTTCCACAATTCCTCCCCTTCCCCCTCCCCTTTCACTGCCCCTAAAAATATGCTGTAAAGCTCTGTGTGTAAAACTCTAAAAATATGTGTTGTCAAACGTCTCTTGGTTGTCGTTATTTTTATTCGATTCAGATCTTTCCACGATAAGAGTAAGCAAGATATAATAAGTTCCAATTTCAATTGGAAAGGTTAAACCTTTGGTGGTAGTTTTCGCCGTTTCAAAAGACATTTTCAATATCAAACCTCAGTCAAATTTGGATATATGCCTTATTTCTGATCTATTTTCGATTATGCTTATTTACGTTGTTGCGATGTGCAAAATCATTGCGAACCCTTTCATCTCTGTATGCAATTTGGTTTTTGCTTCGATGAACACTCGTTTAGATATGGCCATCTAATAACCACGGAGTAAGTTTTCATTCTTGCCATTCTCTTTGGCTTTTGCGTAGCTATTGGCTTCGATACCATATTGTTTAGATGAACCTTTGTTACTTTTTGTTTTGTTACAAAATTGAAATAAAGAGTAACGATACGGCAATTCGGTTTTAAGATTTTGCTAATATCTTTCATCCTTATTAAAGCCCTATCTTAAAAAGTCGTGATGGCCCTCTGCTCAAAATGATGGCCCTCTGCCCTTGTTTACGCCGCGGATTATACTAGATCCAAAACGTCATTTTTACACCCCGTGCACACTAGAGCGGATCCCTTTGGGTCCGTTCCCAAACTGACACGGATAAGCCTTCCGTGCACACGAGAACACTTCTATCCGATCTATTCTGGGTCTGCTATCCGTACCAGACTGGTACGGATAAAAAGAGCGTGCTCGTTTGGGTCCGATCCACTTAGCTCACGTTTGAGCACTTGGATCGGGCCCAAACTGGTACGGATGGAAAACGAGGCTATTTTTCTGGGAAATTCTTCCGAATTTTCTTCATGTGGATAGGCCTTAATAAATCGTTCTGTAATGTTCTCATATTTTAATCGAACTGTCTCCCAGTCCAGCGCATCAGCGAGCTTTTTGCTTTTATAATCGAGAACAATTCTCAACAACAACGCTGTTTCGTCGTCTGTCCAAATAGAATTCTCGTTTTGCTGCCTGTTGTTTCAGTTTGTTGCGAAGCCATGACCTTGTGAAAACTTTCTCTTGCAGTGAATAAATAAATGGCGCCAAAAATTTGCGTTCTTTGTGTAAATTCTGTTTTGTGCGCATGCCCTTGACCGTGGATCCGCTTGGATCCGGTCCCGTGTGCACGCAAAATATTTTGGGCACGTTTCCGTGTCTACGCAAACAATGTTCTGGATCGGATCCAGTTTCGGAACGGACCCAAACGGAACGGCTCTCGTGCGCACGGGGTCTTAATTTCATTCTCAGTCGTTGAGGAATGATTCATTTCAGCAAGCTGCTTTCCTTTTGTTCTTTAAATTTTTTTTCATCTCATTTGGTGGATTGGCGAGTCGTTTGTTCTTAATATAGACTTTCTAGGCTTGTTTTTAAAGCAAAAAACTACCTCTAGAGCAAAATAGGATAAGCTGATATTTAAAATGAAGCTTTGAAATAGATTGGTTTTATGTCCAATTGAGTTGGTAATTCGGCTTGAAATTATATTTGAATCTTCTGCAATGTTTGATTTTTTTGAAATTGGTTTTATGGTGTCATATATGTTGCTAATGATGAGTTTTCTCTTGTATTTTTCCTGTAGAATATTTCTTTGGATTGTCGCTAAGAAGAAGACGAATTGTTTCTAACAAAAGTACATAGTATGCAGCCAAGGTATGTCCTTTCCTGTCCTTTAAGCTTTTTGGCGCTTCTGGACCAAGCAAATCAATCTAAAATCTCTGCTTATTTTGTTACAAGCGCCTTGATTTTTG
>NW_027019698.1:9795815-10000636 GCF_013076305.1 Rhopilema esculentum | reverse complement strand
GACTTTCTTAAAACAGCCTAAATCAAAATGTTTAGATTTGTAAAAATTGAAATAGATTTTTACACATAGTCTGTCTGGTGAAAAAGTTCTGATAAGTTCAGGTGAGTTATGAGAAGGGTGCACAGCTCCTCTTTCAATTTAACTCGATGTTCCTAGGGTGAAGGTTGTAAGGCCCCGCTTATGTCGCGATAAACAAAGTTGTAATTAGTAAGGGAAGAGTGCTGCAATAATGCCCACTCGGGTTGTGCTTTATCTAAGATAAGCTAAAAGGGATCGTTTTCATGGTAGTATTGGAAGAAAATGATGTGAACGATGTTTAGGGGGAAGAGAAGTTGAAGGGATTGAGATGACCACGAAGAAAAAACGACATAGATGAAATGACTGTAATCCAAAAATATTCAAATAGGACTGCAAATGCATTTGAAATTGCTTTATTAATAATTTGTACGTGGGATACTTCAAAGGATTTTTCTAAAGGTGATATAAAAAATACATATATACGAGAAAGCAAAAAGGAACTCATGGGCGAAAATGGATTGTTGCCAAATAGCAAATATGACTTAAAGAGCCACTTAGCAAAAAATAATGCCATTAAGGAAAGAGTTGGATGTCTGTACTACACCCATGTGAATTGTAGAATTTATTGTCATGTAATTGGTCCTTCATTTCAATCTATCATCGCACATTATTTTTGATTATATGTTAAGAAGGTTGAGAAAAATATCCTTCTTTTGCTCGGCAAAAATCATTTACGTGCCGAGGGACAAAGTGTTAGGGATACAGCGTCCCCTCCGTTGGTGACGCCCCTGAATCAGATCAAAATCTGAATGCAGCAATTCATACACATTTACATAATGAATAAAGATCAAGGTGACATTCTGTACTTAGACTTTTGTCTATCTTATAAGTAGTTTAACCAATTAGCTAATTTCATACATTTTGTTGCTGACGATTGCTAAACTGTTAGGCCCATATTTGCTTCCATTCTCACTCGACAGACGATTACGTTTCATGCATCGCCTTGACATTAGGTACAAGCTTTTGCTTCACAAATGTATTTATGGTCTCTTCCTGAATACATGGACATCTAGGATCAATAATTCTCGAATGACTTTTTGAAGCTTTGGGAGTTCCTCCCATGTTGTCAGTTAAACTGAAAGAGATGTTTTTCGAATTTCTTTAATTAACGTCTTTGAGATAATAGAACAAGGGACTTATCGTTGTGTCCTAAAGTCTCTCCTTCATTTCTCGCCCTTTTCCGTCAAAGTATGATCTGATCTTTCAACAAAGTGTACTTGCTGAAGTTTTATTTTAAAAAAGAGAATTGAATTTAAAGAAATAATTTCACCGTTGTGACGTTCTATAAGAAGTTGCTTTTCAAATCGAGCATAATGTTTCAAGACATCATTACATGAATATGAAAATATATAATAAATAAAAAATAGTAATATACATATGCATCGAATGAGACGATTTGGAACTGGAAATATGTAATCACATTTTGAAACCAATTCAAACACACATTCATGCTTAACAAAAGCGAAATCCGAACAGAAGGGGCGAACGGATTAATAATTTGTCCAATTTAAAGTAACTTTTATCCAATTCCCATGGCAGCTTTTCCCATGATATGTGTCAACTGCCGTGTTTCTTTTTCACTCTATACTAGAAAAAAAGACACTTACAATATATATATTAAAATAAATGGTTTTCAACAAACGAAAAAAGTGAAGAATAATAAGCATTAGGATTCCTTCCCAAAACAAGCATTAATCATTTGAATAAAGTTTAGAAAAATGAGCACACTAGAGTCATTCTGGAGGATTTAAGTATATATCAATCAGCACAAGTTACAAGTTTTAGTACGCACTTAAACCGATACCACTTGCTTCCCCTGTTCGTTTACAGTTTTAAAATATCCAAAGATATTTAAAGTGGATTAAAAACATGGTTTTACAATCTGGTCTTGATATCGGACATCATAAAACTCCTTTAGATGTTTCAATTATTCTGAAATAGATGGCAGAAGATTGCAGGTAGTGCAGTAAAAACAGACGTGATAGACTCAGCCGCAAGGGTGCACGTGTCGAGCCTGAAGTGACAAATCCTTGAATCTTGTTGTAGCTTACTGTTCATTAGAATGATGGGAGTTGACAACTACTCTAACTACAGAATCCACAACAATAAGGTGTAGTTACTGTGTAAATGTTGGAAAACTATAATGGAAAGCTAGTTGAGTGGAAAGCTTTTGAATTTCTTTATACCTCACTCATGAAATGTGGAGGCTTCTCCTCAAGGTGATACATATTCTTTATTTGTGAAACACGATCAAAGTTGCACGGTGGCTTCTTAACTAACAATTAGCCTCATAGGGTATCTTCAACTTTGTTATACAGTAAGTACCCGCATGTAAGAAACCGGTTTTTTTAAACTGAGGTTTCTCATCAACAGAGATTTTTCATCATCAGGGTCCAAGTTTCTTATCAACAGGGACTGCCAAGTCAAAACAACTCAAGCTTTATGACAGTACCGTTCATGGACATGCATTCAATGTTACTGGTTGTAATGTATAATACGTAATATACAGTACAATTTTTCACATCAATAGAATACACATACAACCATTCTAGAGCATAAACAGAAAATATAACACGCGACTATTTAGACTTAAAAATAAGAAACATTTTTATTCAGGCTTAGGTGAAACTGTTTTTAATAAAAGACCCCTTTTGAAGAAAATTAGGCTTGTTCCTCATAAAAATGGTTTCTTATATGCGGGTACTTACTTATGGTAACAAAAATCAAGGCGCTTGTAACAAAATAAGCAGAGATTTTAGATTGATTTGCTTGGTCCAGAAGCGCCAAAAAGCTTAAAGGACAAGAAAGGCATACCTTGGCTGTATACTATGTACTTTTGTTAGAAACAATTCGTCTCCTTCTTAGCGACAATCCAAAGAAATATTCTACAGGAAAAATACAAGAGAAAACTCATCATTAGCAACATATATGACACCATAAAATCAATTTCAAAAAAATCAAACATTGCAGAAGATTCAAATATAATTTCAAGCCGAATTACCAACTCAATTGGACATAAAACCAATCTATTTCAAAGCTTCGTTTTAAATATCAGCTTATCCTATTTAGCTCTAGAGGTAGTTTTCTGCTTTAAAAACAAGCCTAGAAACTCTATATTAAGAACAAACGACTCGCCAATCCACCATATGAGATGAAAAACAAATTAAAGAACAAAAGGAAAGCAGCTTGCTGAAATGAATCATTCCTCAACGACTGAGAATGAAATTAAGACCCCGTGCGCACGAGAGCGGATCCGTTTGGGTCCGTTCCGAAACTGGATCCGATCCAGAACATTGTTTGCATAGACACGGAAACAGGCCCAAAATATTTTGCGTGCATATGGGATCGGATCCAAGCGGATCCACGGTCAAGGGCATGCGTTCAAAACAGAATTTACACAAAGAACGCAAATTTTTTGCGCTATTTGTTTATTCATTGCAAAAAAAGTTTTCAAAAGGCAATGGCTTCGCAACAAACTGAAACCACAGGCAGCAAAAGAGAAATTTTATTTGGACAGACGATGAAACAGCGTTGTTGTTGAGAATTGTTCTCGATTATAAGAGCAAAAAGCTCGCTGACGCGCTGGACTGGGAAAACGACTTATTGAGGAGAATTTCCCAGAAAAATAGCCTCGTTTTCTATCCGTACCAGTTTGGGCCCGATCCAGGTGTTCAAACGTGAGCTAAGTGGATCGGACCCAAACGAGCACGCTCTTTTTATCCGTACCAGTCTGGTACGGATAGCAGACCCAGACTAAATCGGATAGAAGTGTTCTCGTGTGCACGGAAGGCTTATCCGTGTCAGTTTGGGAATGGACCCAAATGGATCCGCTCTAGTGTGCACGGGGTGTAAAAATGACGTTTTGGATCTAGTATAATCCGCGGCCTAAACAAGGGCAGAGGGCCATCATCCCCAAAAGTTGAACGAAGTAGACTTTTTAAGATAGGGCTTTAATAAGGATGAAAGAAACTAGCAAAACCTTAAAACCGAATTGTCGTATCGTTACTGTTTTTTTCAATTTTGTAACAAAACAAAAAGTAACAAAGGCTCATCTAAACAATATGGTATCGAAGCCATAAGCTACGCAAAAGCCAAAGAGAATGGCAAGAATGAAAACTTACTCCGTGGTTATTAGATGACAATATCTAAACGAGTATTCATCGAAGCAAAAACCAAATTGCATACAGAAATGAAAGGGTTCGCAATGATTTTGAATATAGCGACAACGTAAAAAAGCAAAATCGAAAATAGATCAGCATAATCATAATTGAAAATGTCTTTTGAAACGGCGAAAACTACCACCAAAAGTTTACCTTTTCAATTGAAATTGGAACTTATTATATCTTGCTTACACTTATCTTGGAAAGATCTTAATCGAATAAAAAATAACGATAACCAAGAGATGTTTGACAACACTGGGATATAGAAAATATGTTTCCCTTTCTGTTGTAAAATTCTAATGCAAAAGACAAACCTCTCGATAGGGGCTTTATTGTGGAGTTTTACAGAATATTTTAGGGGCAGTGAAATAATGTGTCAAAAACAAATTACAAAGGAGGGGAGGGGGAAGGGGAGGAATTGTGGAAAGCTTGTGCTGCACGAATAAGAAAACGATTACGTTGCAAGGGGGAGGGAGGGTGTTAAAAATTGATGTTCCCCGACAAGTTTAAACGCATATCGGGGTTATTGCATAAAAAACAACGGAGACACAGCCATAAATCAGAATGGAACAATTCATACTTGTTAACAGAGACGTTTTTCGTACATGAAAGGAGCTGCGTTATAGCTGTGAAATGAATCGAAGCTCCGAAAACATGCAAAACAGAAGCATAGCACGTGATTTGTTAACCTTTTGTTTGACGACGATTATCGAAGTTAGATTACATGATCTTTACTAGAACTCGAAGTAAAAGATAAAATGAAGCGAATTGAAGAAAAAAACAACCACTTACCTAATACGGGGCACAGAGCAGTAGGAAATGATACACGATTGCGAAAGCGATGTAGCGGCCTTCACTGCGAGGGTTACGGCGGCGAGTACGTTGCCGGTGTCACAACCACGATTAGCGTTTGCGTTGCAGAGAATGTTGTGAAGGACAATATCACGTTAGCGTTGCAGACGCCATGAAGTGGTTACATATTAAAATCGTTGCAACACCACAAATTCACGAAATGGTGATCTAATCGCCAATGAATCAATCATTCAATCAACATATTGAGTAATACGGAAGTGTCTTGAGAACAATGTATCAAAAAGATTGCGTTAATAAAGTAAGGCTTAAATAACTTGTTACAAAGAATGGCGAAGCAAGGATCAACGTAGGAAGAACTGTGAAAACGTGGAAACATATTTTTCTACATTTCTTATTTTAGAACGAGGGTTTTCAGAATATTTTGTACATGGGTTTTGCATCTTGGGGAAGGGGTCACATCCATTCTCATCAAGTGTCCTTCTAATATTGAAATTCTTAACAGCTCGATAAAAGCAAAAATACAAAAACGTAGGCTGCTGCAGATGTGTTGAGGCTACTGGATGAGGCGTAAGCATAAACAGTTTTTACATACATAACAATTTAACGCTGTCCAGACCACAATTTGTCTTGAACCTTTGAAATGGTACACGAGAAACCGTATAAAAAGGGGTACATGGGAAGTTTAATAGGCAGAGCACGAGACTATCTGAGACAGTGTCCGCAAATAAGCGGCAGTGTAACAGTTAATTTTGACAAACGGTACATGTTGACAGACAGTAAATTTTAACCAACGGAAAATATAGACAAACGGTTGCTTTGAAGAAAGGTATCTTTAGACCAAAGAAATATTTTGATCAACAGAAAATAATGACTAACGGTAGACTTGATCAGCGGTAACTTTAGACCAACGGACATATTTTGACCAAAAGAATTACCAATAGAAAATTATGACCAACGGTAGAATTTGATCAATGGTAACTTTAGACCAACGGTAAATTTTAACCAACGGAATATTTCAACCAACGGAAATTTATGACCAACGGTAGATTTTTATCAGCGGTAACTTTAGACCAACGGAATATTTTGACCAACGGAAAACTATGACTAACGGTAGATTTTGGTCAACGGTAACTTTAAACCAACGGTAGATTTTGATCAACGGTAACTTTAGACCAACGGATATATTTTGACCAACGGTAGATTTTGATCAACGGTAACTTTAAACCAACGGTAGATTTTGACCAACGGTAGATTTTGACCAACGGTAGATTTTGATCAACGGTAACTTTAGACCAACGGATATATTTTGACCAACGGTAGATTTTGATCAACGGTAACTTTAAACCAACGGTAGATTTTGACCAACGGTAGATTTTGACCAACGGTAGATTTTGATCAACGGTAACTTTAGACCAACGGATATATTTTGACCAACGGTAGATTTTGATCAACGGTAACTTTAAACCAACGGTAGATTTTGACCAACGGTAGATTTTGACCAACGGTAGATTTTGATCAACGGTAACTTTAGACCAACGGATATATTTTGACCAACGGTAGATTTTGATCAACGGTAACTTTAAACCAACGGTAGATTTTGACCAACGGTAGATTTTGACCAACGGTAGATTTTGATCAACGGTAACTTTAGACCAACGGATATATTTTGACCAACGGTAGATTTTGATCAACGGTAACTTTAAACCAACGGTAGATTTTGACCAACGGTAGATTTTGACCAACGGTAGATTTTGATCAACGGTAACTTTAGACCAACGGATATATTTTGACCAACGGTAGATTTTGATCAACGGTAACTTTAAACCAACGGTAGATTTTGACCAACGGTAGATTTTGACCAACGGTAGATTTTGATCAACGGTAACTTTAGACCAACGGATATATTTTGACCAACGGTAGATTTTGATCAACGGTAACTTTAAACCAACAGAATATTGTGAGCAACGGAAAATTATGATCAACGGTAGATTTTGATCAAAGGTAACTTTAGACCAACGGATATATTTTGACCAGCGGAAAAATATGACCAACGGTAGATTTTTATCAACGGTAACTTTAGACCAACGAATATACTTTGACCGACGGAAAATTATGACCAACGGTAGATTTTGATAAACGGTAACTTTAAACCAACGGAATATTTTGACAAACGTTAGATTATGATAAAGGGTAACTTTAGAGCAAAAAAAAATTTGACAAACAGTGGATTTCGACCAGCGGTAGATTTCGACCAACGGTAGATTTCGACCAGCGGTAACTTCAGACCAATAGAATAATTTAAAAACGGTAGATTTGACTAACGGTACTGAAATGTCTTAACTGAAATCTTCTTAATTGTATTTATCATATAGTTACGAGTACAAGAAGTGAGTCGGTGATCAAATAAAAATAAAATTAATCGTCGCCTTTTGAATAACGAGACACAATTTAAGATAAATGTAAATCATACTATCGCATGAATTGCAGTTAATACCAATCCTTACTTACTCTAAAATACAACAAGAAAAACAAATATTTAGATTAACTTGAAAATGTAACGAGCATACATGTCACGATTTCGAAGTTGGATGCTGATGAGCCCAGAGAGAGCTGGTCCAACAAGTCTGGTCCAACGAAAGCTGGTCAAACAAATCTGGTCACCTTTTCTGAGTAAAGGCTGTATAGTTTGTAAAATCAAACCTATTGACGTTGTTGCACAGCATTCAACATGACAACATGGCATCANCAATCAGGGGCGGACACTTGGTCAAATCTGGGGGGCAAACCAACGCAGGTTGCCGAAAATCGCGATTTTTTCTGATAGTAAATTCAGATGAAATCGAAGTACTGTTACTTTTGCAAATTTTTTATAATGCTTTCAAAAATGCAGACGATTTATTGCCAATTAAGTTTTGCACATTTCTCGCTGAGGGAAAACATCATGCAAAAAGTGTTTTCTGCTTATCGGGGGGAAACTGGTGAAGAATTTTTGTGGGAGGTATCCTTACGAAGAGATGAGATGCAAAAACGATTCCTTCTTGACACATTTTTGCCAATCAAATACTTACTTAATTTCTGATCTCCAAACAAAGACGATCAATAGCTATGAAGAAGTAGAGGGTTCATTAATTTAATCATACACAAAAACGATACTGGTAACTAACTTGTCCAATCCACTGGTGCAATCATATGAAGAGGGTGGGCTACATAACAGAGGCATTAGGCTAGTAACGCCGATTTACTATCCCCCCTTTCCAAAAATCTTCTCACAAAGTACAAATTACAAAAGTGATGCAATGCTATCTCATTAAGTTTCAACTTTGGGTGTATCTCAAGGTTTTCAAAATTAGTTGTTTGCTGTGCACAATAACAGCCTTTTCAATTTCGCTTCATTTTCGAATATTCAAGAATGATAGCCCTTCAGCAATGTTGATTCTCAGGGGGTCCTCCATGGGAATAAATTCAAAATTGGCAAACTGGTAAGAAGAAGTAAGAAATAGTAATTGCAATTGGAAGCTTAAAAATTGATTGGCTAATTACAGCCTAAAGTCAGTTCGTGCCAATTTTGTTGCAATTTTTTATGTTGGTGCATATTGCTGCAAAATTTTTGGCCAAGGCATTTATTGTGGTTGCCTGTTTTGTTTCTGCTGGTAGGGCATTCCATGCTTTTCAACTTCTAAACGAATACGTGTTCTGCGAGCACATGTACGTGAAATAGTTTATTTTTAGTTAAAGTGGAGTGGATATGCGAAACTCGCCTTTCTGTAAGTTGGTGTCTGGGATCCCTGTCAGCACAACATACGCATGCGTACTTTGTAAATATTAACTTGCATGTGGATAAGTGGATTGCATTCGATTCATCTTCAAAATGGCCACGAAACTGTATGTAGCTAATTTGCCGCCGAATTGCACCGAATCTACCTTACATGGTCTGTTTTCAGCATTTGGATTAGTTACAGAACTTGACATCATAAAAAATTATGCCTTTGTGCACATGGCAGCAAGCGAAGGAGCGCAGAAGGCGGTGGCAGAGTATAACAACATGAACTTGAATGGGAACGTCATCACTGTGCAGTTTTCGAAAATTCAAAATGTGAACCGAGGAAATAAATTTACTGTGAAGTATGATCGACCAGATCGCCTTGGCAGGGGTGTAGGTGGTAACTTTAATCGAGGGGGATTTCGCGGGGGAGGTAGAGGTGGGATGCCTGGAGACATTGGACATGGACCAGATTTTAGGGGTCGTGGGGGATTTCGTGGAGGCAGAGGTGGTGGTGATCATCTTCATAGAGGGAAGCCATATGACAGGAATCCAGGCCTTAGTCATGGTCAGATGGGTATGGGTAGTAACAGTAACAATTTGCAGCCCATTCGCCCTGTAGGATCAGATGTAGGAGTGGCACAAAATTCAAATCCTCCAGCAAAATTTATTCCACCACAGCAGCAAATACCAACACAACAAATACAGCGAGTGCCAGTGCTGCCAACTGTGCAGCAGACAATGCATGTTCAGCACATGCATCATGTGCCAGTGGCAGCAGTTTCCCCACAAGTGCCACAGAATCATGTTGCAAATACCAACCAGCAAATGCTGCACCATGCCGGGTTCCAGCCAGTACAGACCTTTGGTGAAATGCAGCCTCATGCACAAGCAATGGCTCCTCAAATGCATGGAGCAATGCAACAGCAACTTGTGACAGCAGTTGGCCAGCCAGTTTCAAATGTCCAGCCAGTTATGCATAGCAATGTGCAGCCTGCTGGAATTGCTCCCCAACAGGGTTATACTGTTTATGAGAGGTATGTTGACTACAGGAATCCCCAGACTGGTGAAATCACTGGTGTAGTATCAAGTCATCAATTGCCACACGCAGGCCAGGCAGTGGGACAAATTTACCAAACTGCTGCACAATCAGTTAACAAAGACCCTTACGCCAATGCACAAATGATGTATGAAAGGTGAGAGCAAATTTATCGTGTTTATCTAGAAAGGCTCATTATACCCTGCGTGATGCCATATGTAACAGCAATATTCATTGATGTCAAACATCATGAAATTCCAAAATGAAATTTGACCATTTTGTCTTTTCAAAATCTTTCAATCTTGCAGTTAACCAATCTTGGTAATTTTTCCTCAAAAATCTTGAAAATTCATATATGGATATCTCAAAAAGTGCTCAAGATAATGGTCTGAAATGATCTATTCTAATAAGTTGGCACATAATGTACAAAATTTGGCAAAATCTGAGATGGTGAAATGGCTTTTGTGAATTGACATGGAATTACTCAAGGATTGTTTAAGGTGGTTAACTGCTAAAGATGGGCCATTCCATTTCCACCTTGAATTTGTTTCAAGATGGTTGAGATTTGATCACTCTAGAAAGGGCCTTTGACTATCAAATCACTTTAACTTGGCTTTGGTTCATGACTTTATAATGAACCAAGTCAAAATAGCAGTTATTCATTAGCACCCATATTACACCTAGTTTTGAACATATTCAACTAATTTTTCACATTAATGTAATTAGTATTAGTATTTGACTAATTAGTATTTGATGGTTTCCCAAATCTTTTATTTTTCAAATCTATCTTGTTTTTTTGTGCCTAACAAATGTAAAATCCATCATCCATTGCTGGATAAACAAGTTTGTTTTACAGACAAGCTGGTGCCACTTCAAGAGCTGCTGTGTATGCAAATGCCTATTACGGTAGCAGTCCGGCTACAACAATGGTTTCTGGTGCAAATGCAGTACATCAGATGCAGGTTGTAGCCCCTGGCAACATTATGCAACCAGTTCAGCTACATTATCAGTGATGCTATTATTGCTTGGAGATTTTCTCCTATCTAAAATCTTGCATCAAAAAGGACAAAGGTAATTTTTTCACTTTTTACTCTGAAAAATATGCTTTGGATACCATGACATCTTTTCTTCTAAGCTTTAATAGTCACCCTTGATTATATATAGAATTATCAGTAGTTCAAAAAAATGAAACTATTCAGACATTTTGTAACTACTTAGTCAACAACCTGTAGTTGCATTTCTTTTTGTAAAAATATCTTCTTATTTACTAGCCTTTAACTATTTATCCATTGCTAGAACATTTCAAGTACAAATTCAGGACCTTATCAGTATGCCCCTAGCCAAAATCAGTGCAACAAGGCATACACATACTGTAACTAATTAATGTAGCAGCATTGAACTGACAGGTGAAATATTATGTTATACTCAAGGTTTTGCACTACATGTTGTGTTCATTTTCCAAAAGAAATTTCACATTGTAAAATTACTAATTCCTTGGTAGTAGTTTGCTTGCTATTGTGATTGATGGCTCCAGAGCTTTCTGTTCCTTCAAGTAATAAGTTGGGCCCCTCCCTTTGGTTTGAGGGACTCTTTAGTTTCATTTGCCTGCATAGAAATACTAAGCTTTTCTGTAGGATTGCCATTTTTGTGGAGGTCTTCTCGTAGAAGCTTCATAAAAGTTGCAATCGGTACTCGTTTAACACGCCTGATGCTGGACTGGACAGATTGTAGAAACAAAATGCTGCAGACTTTAAGCATGCTATATAATTGTTTATGTAGATAAATATCATAGAGATGCTCGTTATGAATTTTGTTTATCTCTTACTATATCTCATTAGAATGATTACTTAGTATTTACGTATTTATCGTCTAATTTTTATTTGTGATATCAGGAATTTTAAATACTTTTTTCTCTGCATACCGTTCGTCTAGTTAATTGAACTTGATGCCATGGGTCATTGTTGAATCTGTCACAAACGTAATATAGGTTTGGATTTTACAAACCTTATCAGCCTTTACTCGGAAAGGTGCATTTGTTACATACATTTTGCGCCGAATTTACCATTTATAGGAATCTTGACCAATAATAACATTATCTTGCATGTACTCTGTTTGACCCTCTAAGACTGAATTATCACGTCACATTGAATAGAAATACATATATATACTGTCTGTCCATGCGTTATGCTTCCTTAGAGAGCTATCATCAGGCTGAAGAATATAAAATATAGGTAGGCATAAATCACTATCGTTTTAAGATATTTCCAATGGTATCCCTATTTGAATCAACTATCATTGGAGCAGCTCTTGCTGGAGCAGCTCTTGCTGGACCAGCTTTTTGTTAGTTAAGTCTGCACTTAGGCTAGCTTTTTGTTGGAGCAGCCCTTTCTGGACCAGCTTTTTATTGAACCAGCTCTTGCTGGACCAGATTTTTTGGACCACCTCTTGCTGGACCACCTCTTGTTGGACCAGATTTGTTTGACCAGCTTTCGTTGGACCAGACTTGTTGGACCAGCTCTCTCTGGGCTCATCAGCATCCAACTTCGAAATCGTAACATGTATGCTCGTTACATTTTCAAGTTAATCTAAATATTTGTTTTTCTTGTTGTATTTTAGAGTAAGTAAGGATTGGTATTAACTGCAATTCATGCGATAGTATGATTTACATTTATCTTAAATTGTGTCTCGTTATTCAAAAGGCGACGATTAATTTAATTTTTATTTGATCACCGACTCACTTCTTGTACTCGTAACTATATTATAAATACAATTAAGAAGATTTCAGTTAAGACATTTCAGTACCGTTAGTCAAATTTACCGTTTTTCAATTATTCTATTGGTCTGAAGTTACCGTTGGTCGAAATCTACCGTTGGTCGAAATCTACCGTTGGTCGAAATCCACTGTTTGTCAAATTTTTTTTTGGTCTAAAGTTACCCTTTATCATAGTCTAACGTTTGTCAAAATATTCCGTTGGTTTAAAGTTACCGTTGATCAAAATCTACCGTTGGTCATAATTTTCCGTTGTTCAAAATATATCCGTTGGTCTAAAGTTACCGTTGATCAAAATCTACCGTTGGTCATAATTTTCCGTTGGTCAAAATATATCCGTTGGTCTAAAGTTACCGTTGATCAAAATCTACCGTTGGTCATAAATTTCCGTTCGCAAAATATTCCGTTGGTTTAAAGTTACCGTTGATCAAAATCTACCGTTGGTCATGATTTTCCGTTGGTCAAAATATATCCGTTGGTCTAAAGTTACCGTTGATCAAAATTTACCGTTGGTCATAAATTTCCGTTCGGAAAATATTCCGTTGGTTTAAAGTTACCGTTGATCAAAACCTACCGTTGGTCAAAATATGTCCGTTGGTCTAAAGTTACCGTTGATCAAAATCTACCGTTGGTCAAAATCTACCGTTGGTTTAAAGTTACCGTTGATCAAAATATACCGTTAGTCATAATTTTCCGTTGGTCAAAATATTCCGTTGGTCTAAAGTTACCGCTGATAAAAATCTACCGTTGGTCATAAATTTCCGTTGGTTGAAATATTCCGTTGGTTAAAATTTACCGTTGGTCTAAAGTTACCATTGATCAAATTCTACCGTTGGTCATAATTTTCTATTGGTCATTCTATTGGTCAAAATATGTCCGTTGGTCTAAAGTTACCGCTGATCAAGTCTACCGTTAGTCATTATTTTCTGTTGATCAAAATATTTCTTTGGTCTAAAGATACCTTTCTTCAAATCAACCGTTTGTCTATATTTTCCGTTGGTTAAAATTTACTGTCTGTCAACATGTACCGTTTGTCAAAATTAACCGTTACACTGCCGCTTATTTGCGGACACTGCCTCAGATAGTCTCGTGTACTGCCTATTAAACTTCCCATGTACTCCTTTTTATTCGGTTTCCCGTGTACCATTTCAAAGGTTCAAGACAAATTGTGGTCTGGACAGCGTTAAATTGTTATGTATGTAAAAAATGTTTATGCTTACGCCTCATCCAGTAGCCTCAACACATCTGCAGCAGCCTACGTTTTTGTATTTTTGCTTTTATCGAGCTGTTAAGAATTTCAATATGAGAAGGACACTTGATGAAAATGGATGTGACCCCTCCCCCAAGATGTAAAACCCATGTACAAAATATTCTGAAAACCCTCGTTCTAAAGTAAGAAATGTAGAAAAATATGTTTTCCGCGTTTTCACAGTTCTTCCTACGTTGATCCTTGCTTCGCCATTCTTTGTAACAAGTTATTTAAGCCTCACTTTATTAACGCAATCTTTTTGATGCATTGTTTTCAAGACGCTTCCGTATTACTCAATATGTTGATTGAATGATTGATTCATCGGCGATTAGATCACCATTTCGTGAATTTGTGGTGTTGCAACGATTTTAAAATGTAACCACTTTATGGCGTCTGCAACGCTAACGTGATATTGTCCTTCGCAACATTCTCTGCAACGCAAACTTAATCGCGGTTGTGACACCGGCAACGTACTCGCCGCCGTAACCCTCGCAGTGAAGGCCGCTGGATCGCTTTCGCAATCTTGTACGATTTCCTACTGCTCTGTGCCCCGTATTAGGTAAGTGGTTGTTTTTTTCTTCAATTCGCTTAATTTTATCTTTTACTTCGAGTTCTAGAAAATACCATGTAATCTAACTACGATAATCGTCGTCAAATAAAAGATTAACAAATCACGTGCTATGCTTCTGTTTTGCATGTTTTTGGAGCTTCGATTTTACAGCTATAACGCAGTTCCTTTTATGCTCGAAAAACGTCTCTGTAAACAAGTAAGAATTGTTCCATCCTGATTTATGGCTGTGTCCCCGTTGTTTTTTATGCAATAACCCCGATATGCGTTTAAACTTGTTGGGGAACATCAATTTTTAACACCCTCCCTCCCCCTTGCAACGTAATCGTTTTCTTATTCGTGCAGCACAAGCTTTCCACAATTCCTCCCCTTCCCCCTCCCCTTTCACTGCCCCTAAAAATATGCTGTAAAGCTCTGTGTGTAAAACTCTAAAAATATGTGTTGTCAAACGTCTCTTGGTTGTCGTTATTTTTATTCGATTCAGATCTTTCCACGATAAGAGTAAGCAAGATATAATAAGTTCCAATTTCAATTGGAAAGGTTAAACCTTTGGTGGTAGTTTTCGCCGTTTCAAAAGACATTTTCAATATCAAACCTCAGTCAAATTTGGATATATGCCTTATTTCTGATCTATTTTCGATTATGCTTATTTACGTTGTTGCGATGTGCAAAATCATTGCGAACCCTTTCATCTCTGTATGCAATTTGGTTTTTGCTTCGATGAACACTCGTTTAGATATGGCCATCTAATAACCACGGAGTAAGTTTTCATTCTTGCCATTCTCTTTGGCTTTTGCGTAGCTATTGGCTTCGATACCATATTGTTTAGATGAACCTTTGTTACTTTTTGTTTTGTTACAAAATTGAAATAAAGAGTAACGATACGGCAATTCGGTTTTAAGATTTTGCTAATATCTTTCATCCTTATTAAAGCCCTATCTTAAAAAGTCGTGATGGCCCTCTGCTCAAAATGATGGCCCTCTGCCCTTGTTTACGCCGCGGATTATACTAGATCCAAAACGTCATTTTTACACCCCGTGCACACTAGAGCGGATCCCTTTGGGTCCGTTCCCAAACTGACACGGATAAGCCTTCCGTGCACACGAGAACACTTCTATCCGATCTATTCTGGGTCTGCTATCCGTACCAGACTGGTACGGATAAAAAGAGCGTGCTCGTTTGGGTCCGATCCACTTAGCTCACGTTTGAGCACTTGGATCGGGCCCAAACTGGTACGGATGGAAAACGAGGCTATTTTTCTGGGAAATTCTTCCGAATTTTCTTCATGTGGATAGGCCTTAATAAATCGTTCTGTAATGTTCTCATATTTTAATCGAACTGTCTCCCAGTCCAGCGCATCAGCGAGCTTTTTGCTTTTATAATCGAGAACAATTCTCAACAACAACGCTGTTTCGTCGTCTGTCCAAATAGAATTCTCGTTTTGCTGCCTGTTGTTTCAGTTTGTTGCGAAGCCATGACCTTGTGAAAACTTTCTCTTGCAGTGAATAAATAAATGGCGCCAAAAATTTGCGTTCTTTGTGTAAATTCTGTTTTGTGCGCATGCCCTTGACCGTGGATCCGCTTGGATCCGGTCCCGTGTGCACGCAAAATATTTTGGGCACGTTTCCGTGTCTACGCAAACAATGTTCTGGATCGGATCCAGTTTCGGAACGGACCCAAACGGAACGGCTCTCGTGCGCACGGGGTCTTAATTTCATTCTCAGTCGTTGAGGAATGATTCATTTCAGCAAGCTGCTTTCCTTTTGTTCTTTAAATTTTTTTTCATCTCATTTGGTGGATTGGCGAGTCGTTTGTTCTTAATATAGACTTTCTAGGCTTGTTTTTAAAGCAAAAAACTACCTCTAGAGCAAAATAGGATAAGCTGATATTTAAAATGAAGCTTTGAAATAGATTGGTTTTATGTCCAATTGAGTTGGTAATTCGGCTTGAAATTATATTTGAATCTTCTGCAATGTTTGATTTTTTTGAAATTGGTTTTATGGTGTCATATATGTTGCTAATGATGAGTTTTCTCTTGTATTTTTCCTGTAGAATATTTCTTTGGATTGTCGCTAAGAAGAAGACGAATTGTTTCTAACAAAAGTACATAGTATGCAGCCAAGGTATGTCCTTTCCTGTCCTTTAAGCTTTTTGGCGCTTCTGGACCAAGCAAATCAATCTAAAATCTCTGCTTATTTTGTTACAAGCGCCTTGATTTTTGTTACCATAAGTAAGTACCCGCATATAAGAAACCATTTTTATGAGGAACAAGCCTAATTTTCTTTAAAAGGGGGTTTTTTATTAAAAACAGTTTCACCTAAGCCTGAATTAAAATGTTTCTTATTTTTAAGTCTAGACAGTCGCGTGTTTTATTTTCTGTTTATGCTCTAGAATGGTTGTATGTGTATTCTATTGATGTGAAAAATTGTACTGTATATTGCGTATTATACATTACAACAAGTAACATTGAATGCATGTCTCTGAACGGTACTGTCATAAAGCTTGAGTTGATTTGACTTGGCAGCAGTACCTATTGATTATCAGCAGTACCTATTGATAAGAAACTTGGACCCTGATGATGAAAAATCTCTGTTGATGAGAAACCTCAGTTTAAAAAAACCGGCTTCTTACATGCGGGTACTTACTGTATAACATAGTTGAAGATACCCTATGAGGCTAATTGTTAGTTAAGAAGCCACCGTGCAACTTTGATCGTGTTTCACAAATAAAGAATATGTATCACCTTGAGGAGAAGCCTCCACATTTCATGAGTAAGTTATAAAGAAATTCAATAGCTTTCCACTTAACTAGCTTTCCATTATAGTTTTCCAAAATTTACACAGTAACTACACCTTATTGTTGTGGAATCTGTAGTTAGAGTAGCTGTCAACTCCCATCATTTTAAGGAACAGTAAGCTACAACAAGATTCAAGGATTTGTCACTTCAGGCTCGACACGTGCACCCTTGCGGCTGAGTCTATCACGTCCGTTTTTACTGCACTGCCTACAATTTTCTGCCATCTATTTCAGAATAATTGAAACATCTAAAGGAGTTTTATGATGTCCGATATCAAGACCAGATTGTAAAACCATGTTTTTAATCCACTTTAAATATCTTTGGATATTTTAAAACTGTAAACGAACAGGGGAAGCAAGTGGTATCGGTTTAAGTGCGTACTAAAACTTGTAACTTGTGCTAATTGATATATACTTAAATCCTCCAGAATGACTCTAGTGTGCTCATTTTTCTAAACTTTCTTCAAATGATTAATGCTTGTTTTGGGAAGGAATCCTAATGCTTATTATTCTTCACTTTTTTCGTTTGTTGAAAACCATTCATTTTTATATATATTGTAGGTGTCTTTATTTTCTAGTATAGAATGAAAAAGAAACACGGCAGTTGACACATATCACGGGAAAAGCTGCCATGGGAATTGGATAAAAGTTGCTTTAATTCGGACACATTATTAATTCGTTCGTCCTTCCGTTCGGGTTTCGCTTTTGTTAAGCAAGAATGTGTGTTTGAATTGGTTTTAAAATGTGATTACATCTTTCCAGTTCCAAATCGTCTCATTCGATGCATATATATATTATCATTCTATATTTATTATTATTTATTTTCATATTCATTCAATGATGTCTTGAAACATTATGCTCGATTTGATAAGTAATTTCTTATAGAACGTCACAACGGTGAAATTATTTCTTTAAATTCAATTCTCTTTTTTTAAATAAAACTTCAGCAAATACACTTTGTTGAAAGATCAGATCATACTTTGATGGAAAAGGGCAAGAAATGAAGGAGAGACTTTAGGACACAACGATAAGTCCTATGTTCTATTATCTCAAAGACGTTAATTAAAGAAATTCGAAAAACATCTTTCAGTTTGACTGACAACATGCGAGGAACTCCCAAAGCTTCAAAAAGTCATTCGAGAATTATTGATCCTAGATGTCCATGTATTCAGGAAGAGACTATAAATACATTTGTGAAGCAAAAGCTTGTACCTAATGCCAAGGCGATGCAGGAAACGTAATCGTCTGTCGAGTGAGAATGGAAGCAAATATAGGCCTAACAGTTTAGCAATCGTCAGCAACAAGATGTATGAAATTAGCTAATTGGTTAAACTATCTATAAGATAGACAAAGTTAAAGTACAGAATGTCACCTTGATCTTTATTTATTATGTAAATGTGTATGAATTGTTGCAATTAGATTTTGATCTGATTCAGGGGCGTCACCAACGGAGGGGACGCTTTATCCCTAACACTTTGTCCTTCGTCACGTAAAGAATTTTTGCCGGGCAAAAGAAGGATATTTTTCTCAACCTTCTTAACATTTAATCAAAAATAATGTGCGATGATAGATTGAAATGAAGGACCAATTACATGACAATAAATTTTACAATTCACATGGGTGTAGTACAGACATCCAACTCTTTCCTTAATGGCATTATTTTTTGCTAAGTGGTTCTTTAAGTCATATTTGCTATTGGCAACAATCCATTTTCGCCCATGAGTTCCTTTTTGCTTTCTCGTATATATGTATTTTTTATATCACCTTTAGAAAAATCCTTTGAAGTATCCCACGTACAAATTATTAATAAAGCAATTTCAAATGCATTTGCAGTCCTATTTGAATATTTTTGGATTACAGTCATTTCATCTATGTCGTTTTTTCTTCGTGGTCATCTCAATCCCTTCAACTTCTCTTCCCCCTAAACATCATTCTTGTCATTTTATTCCAATACTACCATGAAAACGATCCCTTTTAGCTTATCTTAGATAAAGCACAACCCGAGTGGGCATTATTGCAGCACTCTTCCCTTACTAATTACAACTTTGTTTATCGCGACATAAGCGGGGCCTTACAACCTTCACCCTAGGAACATCGAGTTAAATTGAAAGAGGAGCTGTGCACCCTTCTCATAACTCACCTGAACTTATCAGAACTTTTTCACCAGACAGACTATGTGTAAAAATCTATTTCAATTTTTACAAATCTAAACATTTTGATTTAGGCTGTTTTAAGAAAGTCCATCCATTTGTAACATAGAAAACTTGCTATCACAAAGGTGTACAAAACATTCAGAATAAACCGTCTGTAAACCTCTTCTTCCATTTTACAAATTTATCATATCTTTATTTTGATACTTGAAAAATGCATTCCAGTTTTCAGAAATTTATTTATTGCAGTGGCTGTAATGGTAAAAAACACAGAGGCCTTGATTATGATCCGTATTTAATTGCTCGGGTATTTGAAAGGGTGGAGAAACGTTTCCCAGATGTTGTTGGTCATATACCTCAGGATGATTTCACTTTTTGGTGGGTTTTTTATTGAGCACGGCGGAACAGTCAACGGTGAAGTTGAAGATGGAAAATTTCACAGGCCTCTGATTGCTAATGGTGATTTGGAAATCGTTTTGACGGAATAGCTGATTCTTGCTGATATGAAACGAAGATATTTATTAACCGCTTTTTTTCATCAATAAAAACTATAAAATAGGGAATGAAGCTTTCGCCAGACAATGAATCTTAGGAATTCTCAGCTGCACCATTTCCAAAAACAGAAAAAATGAATAGAGAATTTGAAGAAAACTGGGCCGCTAATCATGCTTAAAAACAACAATGATGAATCAAGCCAGTATTTTTGAATGACAGCGTGTCTACCTACCGTAAAAGCTACAGTCCAGGGGATTGTTAATTTTTTCAGTGCCAGAAGGGGGCTTTTTAGAGAGGGGAGCTTATTGATTATTAAAAGTGAACCATATTATAAAAATGCCACAATGCTCTGAAATTTCTTCGAAATATATTTAATGCGTAATTGTAAATTGTATATTGGAAATTACCATTTCACCTTTCGTTATAGATATTTGTAGTAAAATTAAATTCAAGTGAAAATAGGATTTATTTTAGATTGTAAATATTGAATTGTAATTAGGATTATTTTTTTTTATAATAATTTCTGTAAGTATTTTAAGTGGAGGGCCCCTTGAAAATCAGCATTGCTGAAGGGCTACCCTCCTTAAACATTTGAAATGAATGAAATGAAATGCATAAGATCGTATCATCCCGTCAAGAGGCCCACTCAATGAGCATGTTTTTTGGTTGATATCAGGAGCTTAATAGAGAGAGGGAGCTTATTTTTAAATTTGGTTAAGGGTGACTCAAAAAGTGAGAGGTGCTTGATAGAAAGAAGGCTTAATAGATCTGTAACGGTATGTTGGTAAAGAGTACCGAAGTGATGACGTCATAAAAATCTATTTTTAGAATTTCTGAATTTTGATCCCAGAACCTGAAAGAGCATCATGAAATTCCTGTAAATATGCAAAATCAGTTAAAGGTATTACGAATTGGCTGAGATGTGGCCACTTGAGCACAGGCTCTTGTCCCATCAAACCTCTGTAATTTGATCTTGGTTCATAACTTTATGAACCAGGCCAAAATAACAGTAATCCGTTAGCAAACTTGAAATCTTTCATCGGTCATATCTCGCCCGATTTGGAACATATCTAACTAATTTTGCATATTGAGGAGTATTTTATGATGTTCTTTCAGATTGTGTGGCCAAATTTAAGAAATTTGCAAACAATCTTTTGGTGGTACAAAACTTGTAAATGGCTTTGAAAAAAGCAAACATTTAGTAAACTAAAGCTTTTCGTCTGACACTCTTCAGAGTTTAAAACGTCAGAACATAGATCGAAAACTCTACGCTAAGAAATATATATACCCAGTTGTGGATCGAAAAAGGCCAATCAGAAACACGAGCACATGACCTGTAGAAGGTTGGCAAGCGGCACTGATTGGTCAACCTTTACAGTCATGTGCTCGTGTTTCTGATTGGCCTATTTCGATCCACAACTGGGTATATATATTTCTTAGCGTAGAGTTTTCGATCTATGTTCTGACGTTTTAAACTCTGAAGAGTGTCAGACGAAAAGCTTTAGTTTACTAAATGTTTGCCTTTTTTCAAAGCCATTTAAGAAATTCTAAAGATAGACTTTTGATGACGTCACACTTCGGTACTCTATTGCAATCTCGCAACCTCTTTTTAAATTATCAACATTGCCTGGACACTAAATCATATCGGAATCTTAGGGAAAATACTATGGCGCGCATATACCGCCAAAAATAGCTCTTTCTAAAATTTCAGCAACTTTCTAAAAGTTTAGTGATCTTCTAAAAGTTCAGTTGCTCTGTCTAGTCTTAATATTTAAGCCATTTCCAAAGTTTCAACCACCGTTCATCATTTTCTAAAATTTCAATTACTTAAGCAATGTTTCTAAAATTCCAATCGCTTGCTCTGCGAGATTTCTAAAATTTCAGTCATGCTAGGTTAGTTCTAATATTGCAACCATTTCTAAAGTTTGAACCCCCGCTCAACATTTTCTAAAATTTCAATCACTCTAAAGTTTCAGTGGCTTTTCCAAAATTTCAATGGTGTATGTTGATAACCTCTTCCTGAACTTTGCCAAGCAGCCTCCTTTTCCACCATTTCCCCGAGAAGGTAATTGCAGGTGGCAGCATGGCTGGCATTATTGCTTCAAAAAATCCATGAATATGCAAAAAAACTCAAAAAAACTCAAAAAATGAAAAATTTCTAGAAAATTTTTTTTTGGGTCGAAACAACCTAAAAAGCTTTAAAATACGTCCGCAATACCATTTGTGGAGTTTCCAATGAATTTCAGGCCCATACCTCTCAAAAAGTTGATCTTTCGCAATAAATTCTTATTCTTCTGATCATGTCACAAAGCAAATCAGCAGCGGACCATCGTTGTGGCAAAGAAGCTTCCGCCATGACTTTCCTATATGCTGGAGCACAAAAGGAGGCTGCTTGGCAAAGTTCAGGAAGAGGCTATCAACATTCACCATTGAAATTTTGGAAAAGCCACTGAAACTTTAGAGTGATTGAAATTTTAGAAAATGTTGAGCGGGGGTTCAAACTTTAGAAATGGTTGCAATATTAGAACTAACCTAGCATGACTGAAATTTTAGAAATCTCGCAGAGCAAGCGATTGGAATTTTAGAAACGTTGCTTAAGTAATTGAAATTTTAGAAAATGATGAACGGTGGTTGAAACTTTGGAAATGGCTTAAATATTAAGACTAGACAGAGCAACTGAACTTTTAGAAGATCACTAAACTTTTAAAAAGTTGCTGAAATTTTAAAAAGAGCTATTTTTGGCGGTATATGCGCGCTATAAAATACTTCTAAAAGGCTCAATATTGTTTATTTGCAGCAAAATTTTCAGAAGATTAAATTTTCGGGCAGTAATTTTTTCGAGCGTCCGAAATTTTTAGCGATTAAAGGCTGATTTCCATTTGATATTTTTTGTGGGCGCGGGCGTAGCGCCCAAATCTGAGCTTGCGTAGCTAAGTGCTGCTGTCAAATGGCCGAGCGCACAAAAAAGTTGAGCCCTATCAACTTTTTGGCGCTCACAGCGGACGCAAAATCGAGACCACTGGATTTTAACTACGCATGCTCAGATTTGGGCGCTAAGTCCGCGCGCACAAAAAATGTCAAATGGAAATCAGCCTTAAAGTAATTCAAAAAGGCGAATGCCTTGCTTCAGTCCCTGAAAAGTTTACCAGCATCATATTTGAAAGTCCCCCACATTGAACAATCTTTTTGGTACAAGGGAATAATATCATGGAACGTCTTAACCGTTCATTCCATCCCACTAACATATCTTCGTAAAAGACAAAAACAATATTTCGATGTATAGACCAACAAACACATTAACAACTTGATGAAACGTGAACCATTTCCATTCTGTGGCCCAATCTGTGACAACCAACACGAAAGATCAAGCAAATTTGATTGGTTCATTTTTTCGTACTTGCTGTTTTGGGACAGGACCACAGAGCTTTTCTAGGTGTATATCCAATGAAAACATTTCTTTGCTTGATCACGTGTCCGGCATGCATTCTGATCACATGAACAACATGCATCATGCTGTTGTTGTTGTGTATCTATCCCGCTTTCATTTGGACAACTTCGGGCAAGAAGAATGGCCATGAGACGTGTATTCCGTCTTGCAGCCCCAAGAACATTAACTCCTGCAATAAGTGCAAAATTGAGGTTTGTACGAATGTGATGAAAAGTTATCGTTGATATTTTAGTAATTTTACAGAAATAAAATGCATCTGAAGGCACGTTTTCCAACTGCAAACTCTTAATCACGTATAAGCTGGTATAATTTATTCCAGGCAGGGCTAAAGATAGTATTGATTTTTAAAGAAAGTAGAGATGCTTGTCAACCATTAAGGTGTTACAGAGTTGACGAATCTTTGCTCCTGTTATAAATTTTATTAAGTTAAAAATTGAGAAATGCAGTCTGGACAGTTCATTGGAAAGTTCTCAACAACATGTTTTTATTTTGGCAGCTCTGTCTTGCTAATTGGGCTGTGTGGCCAAGCAATTTTCACTTGTATCTGCCATATTCCTGAAAATTAAAAATTCCTCAAGAAACTTTGTTTTTACATAGAAGCTAGGCTCCCTATATAGTCAGATCCACTTCTTTAAAAAAGATTTTAGCAAACGAAGCCAATGCTATGCCGTTTACTAAAAAGCAGACCTGTCTTTTAGATGGGATTTCTTCGATAAGTTTTCTTCTATTTTGGCTGAAACCATGCATATTAAGCATAATGTTTATGAGCAAATGAAATATGCATTTTTGTAAACATTTAATGGAACTTAAAAATCCATATATTATGCAACTTACACTTAAGCTGCATTTTGTTGCCCCTAGCAAGTCTGCAGAGTATGCCATGTGCACACCAGAGATATTTTTGTACAAAACTTGTTGCACGACGGGTATTTTTTGGTGTGGCAACTAAAACGGGCGTGGCTGGGTGTGGTCCCGTAAAAAATGTCAGCTGATAAAAACAAATCAAGTAATACTTGACAAATATACAAATAAAAACTTGCGCTATCTTCAACAGTGTACTTCACACACATTTTTACGGTGAAATGCAAATTTACAAATTTTAACCACAACAGGGGAAAATAGTCGGTGCACACCAGCACACCAGAAATTTTTGGTGGTGCACACTGGCATGCCAGGCTCTTTGCTTGTGCACACCGGAGATCTCGTTGAAAAGTGCCATTTTCTGCAGACTGGGCCCCTAGTTTATTTCTTGAAAACTTTGCCATATTTACCTGGACATTCCAATAACCTGATTTTTGGCAATGTCATAACATTCAAACATTTACTAGCAAAAGAATACTCATTGGTGAATGATGTTTCTAACAAATAAATTTCAACAAAGTATCATTTTCTTCAAGCCAAAGCAAGAAGAATAATTCTTCTCACAGTAAATACATATAAGTTAATACTTTTCACTTCTTCAACTCATGTTTTTTACCATAGCTGGTGGTCACATGTTGAGCTTGGCCCACCAGATGCAATTCTTGGCTTGACCGAAGCATTTAAGAAGGACCCAAATCCCAACAAAGTGAATTTAGGTGCAGGTGCCTATAGAGATGATAATGGCAAACCATTTGTGCTTCCATCCGTTAGGAGGGTAAGCCCTTTTTTGTCTGATAATGAACCTATTCTAAAAAGCTAGATAGAAGATGTAATCTTGGTCCTCATTCTTACATGTCCTGTACCCCTTTTTGAGTTTGAGTATATGTTGTCTTTGATATTGAAAACATGAGAAGCTCTTTTGTTTTGGATCTGAGACATTTAACAATCTGAAGCATAGAGCCAGTTCAATTCAGTTCAGTTTCAAAATTCTACTACATACAACTGCAATTAAAACTGTGTATACATATACAAAGAAGGATTAAAAAAAGGAAATTAAATATCAAATTCAGGTTACAAGAAAAACTAAATGTGACATAATCGAGGAGAGATCAACCTCTTTTAGCAATACTGTATAAGGGCTGTTTGGATTCATCGTTTCATGGCTATTTATTGCTACAATCAATTATTGTAACTTTTGTCAAATAAATGTGATTTCAGGTTTTTACAAAAACTAATGACTGACCTAATTCCATATTGCATGATGTTTTTATAAGTTAAGAAAATATTATTCCTGTTAACTGGCTAAGTACCGTATTGATGAAAAGATCAAATTAAATAAAGGAGTGAAAATAAGTAGGAGAACACCTTCATACAGAAAAGTGAGCTATTAATAGGTATCAATAGACATCAATAGGTAAGAAATGTCTCACTTTTCTGTGCCACAAGTTCTGTTCCAGTAGTTTATTGTGCTTAATAAAAAATTTTTAATCTTTTAGGCAGAGGATATAATCAGATCTAAAAACCTGGATAAAGAATATTTGCCTATCTCTGGTTTAGCAGAATTCACTAAAGCTTCTGCAAAGTTGGCTTTTGGAGATGACAGTGAGCATATCAAGAATTCCTTGGTAAAATTGTTTTTGTAGATTTTTACAATATGAGTGGTCTTTTGTTTGAATATTTTCCTTAAAATTTTCAGTTATTTTATTGTTATATACATTCTTATGATTTGATAAAGGTGAGGCACCTGCCATAATCCATCAAAAGTATGTAAATATTTGCTTTGAAAGAATTCCAGAGAGGAGGGTTCCTTTTTATTATCTTGCTAGCACAAAGATTTATAGCTTGACTTAGTTCTCAAAGGGTGCTAGTAAGCACTACAAGGGTGCTAGTAAGCACTAAGTGGTTGGACCTGATATTAGTTTCATTTTATTTTCTCTTATTTGTTATTTTGATTGTTTAGTTTATTTGGTAAATCTTCTTAAAATTTGAGGTTTTATATTATGAATTAATCCTGTATTGGCATATACTTATCTCTCGAATAATTTTTACAGTCTCACCTTTACATTGTTCATTTTCTGTTAACCTATACATTACGGTTTCACCTATACATTCCTAATATATATATGTTTTTTATTTTGAAGAATATCACAGTTCAAGGCATATCTGGAACTGGCTCTCTTCGAATTGGTGCAAATTTTCTTGTAAGTTGACATGCAACATCACACAACATCTTGCCATGCAATTTATTGCCATGCAACATCACTAACTACCATATCAAAGCTAAGGTAGCAGATATCATAGCAGATATTTGTGACAAAATGTCTTACCAATTTGATTGGGCTTCTTTTCACAATAATCTGAATTTTCAAACAATCAAATAGAGAGATTATGGACAGAGAAATCATAGAAAATGTCAAAATGAACACATGTATATTTCATACCTTGTGTCACTAGAAGGAGGCTGACAATTAGTTGATGAAAATTAATTTTAGAGGGTGTCGATGAGAGAGGCGTACCATCTTTTTAATGCCTTTGCTTGAGACACATTATGTAGAAAAATTCTTTTTTGAATACAAAAACTCTAACGCCTTTCCATTTCAGTTTTACCTACAATTGTTAGTTTTCATAGTTGCAAAGTCTAACCACTAGTCATTTACTTCCTCAGAAAAAGTTTTGGAAAGGAGATCCTACAGTTTTTTTGCCAACTCCATCTTGGGGTAACCACACACCAATTTTCAAGTAAGATTCTGGAATACCAATTATTCTGTTTTTTCTGTAGTTTGTGGTTTAGTATTTTCTCAAATAAAACTGACTCAGTTATAGTAGACTGTGCTTAACCTAACTTTGTTTAAAGCTTTAAGATATTGTTGCTGGAAATTTGCTTTATTGCCAGAGCATTTATGCTGTAAGCTTATTATGTATTTAAGGGTGGCATCCATTTGAAAACTGAAATGTTGCAGAATGTTTGAGAGTTGAAGAATGTTTCCCACGGTAAAAGTGTAACTCTCTGAAAATACTCAAATAATTTGTCTGGAATACTCAATGATTGTGTTCCCAGTAAGTCATGATGTATTTGTAAGTACAATTGAAACTTTGTGACACCTTCAATTACTACAAAGTTTTTAGTGATCATTGACCAGAATTTGAATGTGAAGGTGTCCAATATCATGAACAGTTGCCACTAAATGTCAAAGCAGTTGTCAGAACATTTGCCTGATGATCTTATTAAGCTTCAAATTTGAATTGAAACTGAAAATTATCTCGTTCTACAAACCAAAGGTTGTAAAACTATGCCTAAAGAACATAAACATTGAATACAATGGCTGTCAAAAGAGTCTGAACACTCATCATTCTTCCTACTCGACGCTACCTGCCTCCCCACCCCTATGCTATTCAATGTTGGAGTCTTACTAGAAAATGATGGCAAATAAAGGAGGGAATAGAAACAGTGTATCAGATGTTTAGGGAATTGTTCCATTTCCTTTCCAATATTGCTTAAGGGAGAAGGTGGGTTAGTCCATTGGAAATAAGAGAGTAAAGATAAAAATGTGTATTTATTCAACCATAGTATTGGTGATCAAACTACTTTTTCTTCTAGTGAACAGTATGCTTATATTTTTTAATGAAAAAGCATATTTTTATGTTCATAGGCATGCTGGTATGGATGTGAAACATTACAGATATTACGATTCAAAAACCTGTGGTTTAGATATCAATGGTATGCTTGAAGATTTAAAAGTAAGTGTCTGGGTTCTGGTAGTGTAGGCAGTGGGAAACATATGGTATAGTTTTAGAAAATGGGAAACAAATGGTATAGAAAAAAGAAAGTTGAACTTTCTGTGAATTTTTCAGTGGGTAGTATTTGCTCCAACCATTTATTGTATCCAACTCATATTGCTTTACTCTGCAGTTTTAATTCCATATCATTAAAAGCAGTCAGAATTTAGCAGAAAATGTGTGACAGGCCTCTCTCCTGTTCCCCCTCATGCATGCCCATTATCCAAGGAACACTTCAAAAGAATTTTTTGATTTGATACCCTCAGTGTTTCAAGGCTTTATCAGTTCTGCTAAAATTAGGCCCAATGACACAGTTTGTTAGGACTTGGTCAAATTAGATTTTGCATTTTAATTTGATAAAAGTTTGAGTACTTTTTTTAATCTTTGTTTTTAGAACATCCCAAGAGGTTCAATAGTGGTTCTCCATGCTTGTGCCCATAATCCCACAGGAGTTGATCCTTCTGTAAGTTCCATACATTTGGATTGCTTTTATCTATAATTTATTCAAAGATACAGCTTCAATTTCATGGCTTGCAATATCCCTTGGGAAAATAAAAATGCTTCAACAGTTTTTCAAAGGGTGTATACTGGCACAGACTGTTGTTTTAGTGTTGATTGCTAGCTTTAAGTGTTAGCCTTCTCTGTAAAAACAGGAGAAACACTTTATTTTGTGTGGTTGGCAAATGTTATGTTGCTAGTTCATTGTGAACACTGTTTTGCAATGTAGAAATATAACAATATGTAAAAATAACAATTTTTATTTTTACATAATATATCAAGTTGTATAATATATAATCTTGCATTAATTTCCAGAGATGACTTTAAATATCTGTTGCCAGTTTCATCTGAATAAGCATGATATTCTGCCATGCATAGATTTTAATGTGTAAATAAAGAAAAGGTCACAATAGCAAACTGCTCAAAAAACTCTGATTGATGGAATTCTTGTGATGAAAAGTTTATAGAAATGTAGCAAATAAGGAACAATGCAACATGCTGACAACAAACAACAATAAACACACATAGATGTCATAATATTATATATTACATTCCATTTGTAGCCAGAACAGTGGAAGGAAATTTCAGATGTTATAAAGGTGTGATATTTTGCTTTTTGAAAAAGTTTAAAATATTGTTTTAAATGTTGCTTGAGGGTCATTCCACATCAAATCAAAACACTTTGAAGATATTTGAATGCGTTGATTTCATTTGGAATGACTATTGAGATCACTGCCACAAACTTCTTCTTTCTCACAAACTTTAAGAAAACTTTTTTTTTTGCATTTAGAAATGCTAAATTTTTTGACCATGATAACCTCTTTTAAACAAAGCCATGATTCAACGTAAGATGAATAGTATTGCTTGCAACTCCCTAAGTTTTATAACTGAAGCCATTTGACACAAAAGTAGAGGATGTCAACCAATCTTTTGGTTTGTGCAGAATTTATCTTGTGAGTTTACATCCATATACAAGCACTGTAATTCACTTGCAATTGTCATAATATATTAAGAACCTGTATCTACAATTCTGTTGTGCCCTGTTGCTAGGTTTCCCTGCTGAGGAGAGCCTTTTTCAGTTGCCAAAAGAGATTTAAACACGTAAAAAATAACCAATTGCCAGTATAAACTGTATTTCTGCAATTGTTGATTTTTTGTGTGATAATAACTGATTGATTGCCGACCTCTCTTCAGAAAAGCGGGCACTTTGCTTATTTCGACATGGCCTACCAAGGATTTGCCAGTGGTGATATTGACAAAGATGCAATGGGGGTTCGCCATTTTCTCGCAGATGGGCATAACATCATTTTGTCACAGTCTTATGCCAAGAATATGGGTCTTTATGGTTAGTGTATGTTTTATCTTTTATATATTAATTACTTTAAAATCATGAGCACGAAGCACGTTGAAGGAAGAAGGAAGCTGTTACCGGAACCACTAATCAGCTTGGCCTGATTTCGAGCCCAATCTCTTGTATTTATATTTTTAAGTTGTGTCTAGCCTTGTTTCATGAGTATTAAGTAACTGTTTATACATCTTCCTTTTCTTTGCCATTTACTTCATGCATAATCATATCATAATTAGCTTTCCACCTACATTCCTCATTGTCCTTTCTTTGTATGCCCCTATATGTGTCCCATTATGGTTTTGTTCATAAAAGGCACTCGAGAATTTATTTCATCAGTGCATTCATTTTTTAGGAGAGAGAGTGGGCGCCTTCACAGTTGTCTGCAGTTCGATCGAGGAAGCCAAGGCAGTTGAATCTCAGGTGAAGATAATCATTCGTCCGATGTACTCGAACCCCCCGGTTAATGGTGCACGGATTGCGTCGACGATTTTGACTACCCCCGACTTGAGGGCTGAATGGCTGGTCGATGTCAAGGGAATGGCAAATAGGATAATCGGCATGAGGCAGTCACTAAAGGATAATCTGGAAAAAGAAGGTGAGCAGTAACGATCAATTAGGCCTAAAGCCAAGTTAGGGATATATTGTGTGCGCAGAAAGCACCCCCTTTAAAGTTATTGAGAACGTTCAATCTGATATAGAAAACTTGATAACTATAAATAATTGCGAATCGAACGATTTTCGATTTATGGTTTGTCTCTTAATGCGATATTAGATAGTTTTAGATATAGCTGCTGCTAAAGGAAAGGAAAATCAAGAATTTGCCTGCTTTCAAACAATTAAAATTTAAGTTTTCCAACAGAGTAAACAATGACGTGATCGTCGAAGTAAACGTCTATGTTAATACACCAATTTAACTAACGGTCTTATTTTGTAATTTACTCCAAGCTTCATTGTAAAACATTTTTGGTCTCAGATTTGGATTTATCGACATATTTTTTGCCGAACACAATTTTCTATATTGTTTGTGCTTTTATTTTAGATTTTATGAAAAAATATAGTTTGAAAACTTTTAAAGGAATTGACCACAAAAATCATTCCGATTGGAACTTTCCCCTTTGGTCGCTAATCACGGAGAAGTAGACTCGAATTGCAGATCCAATCGCAGAAGCAATTTTCCCAAACTAGATGCTGAAATTTTTGCAGTAAATAACTGTGTTTTGCAGAAAACATTTTTCGTTTTCTGGCCTATGCTGAGTCAAACGCATTGACAAGGTTGTTATAACAAAGAAAAATGTACTTCGTATCTTCTGTTTCCTGTATTTTGTTTTCCCTTTCTTGTACTTGTTTAGTGTCATGACCGTCGAGTAGATATTTACCATTTTACTCCAGGTGGCGTCGTTGTTGTAATTATTGAGTTGTTTTGTAAATTGCATATGATAATAAAAGGTTGTGCTTTAGTTTATTTGCAATCGAGTGTTTTTGTTCTACAGGGTCATCTCTTGATTGGTCGCACATCACAAATCAAATTGGAATGTTTTGCTTCACTGGGATGAACCAAGATCAGGTACGACTAATTTCTTGATAATGTTTGCTTTGATTTCTACAGATTTTAGTTGATGGCTGCCAGTGTAAAATTTGTTTAGATTGAGCAACTGCTCGAAATGTTATTAGCATCACTATAAGATCTGTCATCATAGTTGAGTGTAATTATGTTTTGAGTTTACAGATAAGTTATATCTTTGTCAAGTATTCAGAATTCTCCTTCTCAACTGAACAGAAAAGATTTGGAAAAGAAGCCCGCATGAGTTTTAGAGAAGGAAAAAGCTTCTGTAGACAGTCTAATAGATAGATTGGTCTTATCTTCGAAAACAGGGAAGGTGCATGAAAATGGGCAGGACAGGGGCAGGGAAAGGAGCAGGGGCAGGGAAAGGGGCAGGGAAAGGGGCAGGGAAAGGGGCAGGGAAAGGGGTAGAAGTGCTGTAGTAGGGTTCGAATTGAAATCTTCAGTAATAGCACTCAACAGCTTTATCAAATCTTAAAAGTATTTTCCTTGTGAGCAAAATTAATGAAATACCAAAACCAAATAAATTCATTCCCCGCGTGTAACTTGTATATGGTGAATTGATTGGGCGGCACACATTGTTGGCCTTCGATTAGCGTTTTAGTAGGTTCTGCATGCTCCTCTTATGTCATATTGCATTTTCTCATCGATTAAAGTAGTAGCCAGCAATTCATTTATTAAGGTCACCATATTTTCTTTTTAAAATAGCAGAGTATTGAAGATGCTGCTTGTTGGAATTTTCCGCTAAGTTTGCAGCTTGTGATATTTACAATTTTTACTTTCATGAAGAAATCATTGTCTTTAGCCCTTTGTTTACTGAAATTTTAATGACAAAGTAGAAATTCCCCCACACTCACTACTACACAGAGTTCATTTCAAAATGTCGATATACCTATCCAATCTTGACACAAATGTTTATTTTGCAGGTCAACCGTCTCATTAATGAATACTCGATATACCTCACGAAAGATGGGAGAATTTCTATTGCCGGGGTTACTTCTGGAAATGTTGAGTACTTGGCCAAATCCATGCATGAGGTTACGAAGTAATGACATTTATGTGGGCAATAATGAAACTGTGCTTCCATTTTTATACATTTGTAAGTAACACAGTAATTTTTCACACGTAAACCAAGTTAATTATACTAATGTATAGTTAAAGCGGTTGGTACAGTGTATTATTCTGCTTTGATTGACGCTGTAAAACGCCGAATTATAACGCTGAGTTATTAAAGATAAAATTTTCAATGATTCCCAAGACTTTTTTTACTGTGCAGTGCTGAGGAGAGGGGGGGTCAGGGGGGTCACTGACTAGGCGGCCCTTGGCCTTAGGGGCCCACAAATAATAACTCAATTAAAAACATTCCAGCCTCTCCATTATCACAAACTGTCTTTTAAAGAAACAATAACGACAAAAGTCTATGAAAAAAGTAAGGTAGAAGCAGTTTGAGTCTTTGACTTCTGTTATGAATTTCTCAACTTTGTGGGCTTGGTCTAAAGAAGTTGAAAAGCTTCTGAATGTTACCAAATAATGTGTACCCCCTAGAAGCGTCTGTCTAAACATCCTCTCTGCGGCCCTGTTACTCTGAGACGAATTGAAGACTAATATAGCTTTGATTAATTACTGCAAGAAGAGAGAATATTGTTGGCTGAAAGCAGACAATCAATTTGATGTGATATCCGAAGTTTAGTTTAGAAATTATTGCTATGGATAAATATTGCAGTAAATGCTTAAAATTGAGAAAGGTTATAGCAAACTTATGATATGATTAAGGGACCGCGAAACATGGAGGTGACTCAATATCATGAGAAAACATGGAATAGCTCCGATTTTGCGAAATCAGCTAAATGTGTCAGAATTTTGCTTAGAAATGGGCTCTTAATCAAAGGGTCTTTCGCCGTCAATTCACTATAATTTGGTCTCTGTTCAAAACTTTGTGAACCAAGCCAAAACAGCAGTCATCCGTTAGCAAACCTCCAATCTATCACTGGCCATGTCTCACTCAATCGGTAATATATTTCCACAGTTAAAGTTATTTCAGATTGCAATTTTTATTAAAGGGTTCTGTTCATTTTTGCTTTGGGTATGAAAAATTTGTATTAATTTAACTTAAAGTCCATGGGCAGTTAATTCCACAGACAAGCAGTCATGTTTCAGAGCATTTTGTCACCCCATCTTTGGACTGAAGCTTTTGATGACCATCACCGAAGGATTTCGATAGTTTGAAACCCTGAAAAATCGAACTGTCATTAACTTACACTGTTTTTTGTATATGTCTGTTACCTGATGATCGCATTAAGCGCAAAACTTCTGATTGCTTTGCTACTTAGAATCGTGTTTTTGTATACACCAAAGCGATCAGAAATTTAATAAAAGATGATACACAATCGCTGTTACTCAGGGTTTCATGCTTGCGCACTGATCAGAAAGACTGCATATACTGGTGAGAACAGTGGTCAAATTCGAAGGGACACAGCAGATTAAAATAACAACTGTAAGGATCAAGCTCTAAATAAACTGCAACATCATCAATATTTTGTTGAAGTCTGACCTTTCGTGGTTTCGAACTTTTATCAAATTCCTGTGACAGCACCCAGTTTTGGCGATAGCAACTCATAAGCGTTCTTTTCCTTGAAATCAAATCTGATTACCATCTTGTTTTACAAACAACATGCTTTTTAAAGTTTATAACAATTAATGTTTTAAGAGTTGGGGTTGCAAGATTTTCATCGATTTCTCGTACTTGTGCCACGCACCCAGTTGGTCCAAATACGTCACAAGCAAATTATTCATTGTAATGTGTTGGAACCATAGAAATAGTAGCGCTAGAATGCGTGGTCTATCACGTGACGCGTGCGAACTATGGGGAACCAAAATGGTAACAACAAGTTGGCAAAAAAATACGCGGGAAATCACAGCGGACAGTATAGCCTACCCCTATCACCGTATACGCGCTTGAATTTCTAATTAATCTAATACACTGTAATTAATCTTTGATGAAAATTTATTTGTTCAAATCTAATACACTGTTGCTAACATTGAATGAAAATTGAACTTTGATAAAAGAAATGGTAGTGTCGTGTGCTGCTTTCGGTTGCCAGAATCGATGGATTCCTAAAAAAGACTTGCTTCCCGGTCAAACAAACACAAGTAAGTAGGCCCGTTGTGTGTACTGTGTTTCTCGTTATTCTTGATAGGAATTTGAATAGAAAAAAATTACTTCCAAAAATTCTATGATACCTTTATTAAGTATTCGAAATGATTTTCATTAATGATATTTCTACTATGTTCACAAACAGACAGTAGGTAAATAAAATCGGGAGGGCAGTGAACCAAATTAAAAGTCATCTTATGGTTCGTGGCATTAATTCTTCAAAGAGGGTGCAATAGGTGAATTTACTCGGATGCCGAAGATAAATTTTCCTACAATTTCTTACATTGTCGCAAAATTTCCTAACAAACTTTGGTGGAAGGGGGGGCATATAACGTATTCTTATGTATTTCAGTTCTTATACTGGATTATAATAAGCAGAATGGTGCTCTTAAGAATGTTAGCATGGCTGAGAAACTTGGATGTGATATAAAAACCTTTGCACATAATTTCCACATCCATCAAACCCCAATGAAAAGATCTTTGTAATTCTTGGTATCTGCCACATGCTGAAGCTTGCAAGAAATGCCTTTTCCACCATCAAGATCTTTTGTACCCCAGGTGGACAAAGAATATCTTGGGAGTGTGTTCTTGCACTCTATAGAACACAAAAAAATGACATACTAAATCTTGCAAATAAACTTAAGACAAAGCATATTCAGTGGCAGAATCACAAAATGAAGGTCAGTGTTGCAGCACAGAAGCCATTCTGTGGCATCTGCAATAACTTTTTTGAGAAATCTGGGGTTGCAAGAATTTAAGGACAGCAAAGCAACCAGCGACTTCATCCTTCTGATGAACAATATCTTTGATATGCTTAACTCAAAAAGTGAATTTGGAAAGCATACAAAGAGACCTGAAAACAACAACGCTGTTTACATATATTAATTTGAACTGGAAAAAGTTGATTCAAAACTTCGAAATTTTATCAGAGACCTAACGGCTGGGATTTGATTTCAAGGTAATTTAAGCAAATTTTGTTCCAAGTCTTGAATGCATCAAGTTTCAACAAGACTTTCTATACACTGAATCACGCTGTTGTTGACACTTTTGTTTACCAGTAACTTCCGCGTTTCTGCTAGGCCAAAAACTTGAGGAATTTATTAAGTACTTCTCAAAAATAATATCGCATACCCATCTATAATGGTTAAAGGTTGTCTAATAATAATGAACTTGAACTGAATAAAGCCATAATTAATTACTAAGCTGCCCTAGGAAAGAAAATTTGGTAAAGAAAGGAGTCCAAACAAAATACGAAGAAAAACCGTAAAACGACTCGCTGTAGCGTAAGGAAAAAGTAAAAACGTCCCTTACCTTCTTCTATTTTGGCGCTGGAAAGGTTTCATGAAATTTTTCTCCTCATATCACCACGCAGAATCGGTAAGTCCATAACTTCTTATTTGTGTACAACGTACGCCACAAAAGCTTTTTGCCAACATGTTGCTACCATCTTTGCTGCCCATTGGTATTACGCAGAAAACAATAGGCGAACAATAGAGCGCGCATTCTAGCCATAGAGATAAGAATCTAGCTCTACTATTTCTATGGTTGGAACGCTTGGAACGCATAAATGTGAAAGGAAATTTCCGAGAAAACGTCCTTTCACAGGGATGCAAGGAACTAAGACTATTAAAAATGGCCGCCGTCAACAAGACGATGCAGAGGTTTCGGCGAGTCTTTTCAGGGAAACACCCAGCAGTTATTGCGATGGTTCACGTTAAAGCATTGCCAGGTCAGTTTGAATATCAAGTTGAGTTTCATCGAAGACGATAACATTCATAATCGCATTTGTTGCATTGCAAGGATCATTTTATAACAAAGTCAGTCTCGGGTGTTCAGCAGTGTCAAGAAATCTTATAAATTTATGTGTTTTAAAGAGGAAAAAATGCATTTTTCTTTCCTGCAATGCACTATTCTAAACTACACACATTCACTGTTGACTGTTTTTTGTTATGTTATGCTGTCAGTGGAATCATTACACAACCGCCTGTCAGGTTTTCAGAGAGGTTGGTAACGTTTCCCCCAGCAGTATAGGGCACAGTTTTCATCAAATTCTTGTTATCCTGCTTGCTAGCCTAGCCTGTCTGATATAATTGTCACATTGTGCATTTGAAAAGAGCTGCTGCAATGAAAAGTGCTGGGAGAAATGGTTTTTGGATATGTCAGTTGGCTGAGAGTTCAAATTAGGGTAGCAAATTAGGGCAGAGACTTTTGATCATCTCATTATAAGTCAAAGAATAGAAACTGTGATTTTAGATATAGAATAAAGGTTCTTTATAGGTACTCCAGGGCATCAAAATGAAAGCATGAAAGGCATTATTCAGCAGGCTTGTGAAGAGGCCAAGATCTACAAAGAAAATTGTGTTGTGAGTTCTTTTTTATACATACCCTGTATTTACTACACTTAATGCTTTTGTTTTCATGGATTAATTTAACTTCATTTCCTGTTTTTTCTGCTTGTTTTTACTAATTTTTTGGTTTTGGAATTTAAGCATATACCTTGCCTTGATATCTAAAGTGGACTTTTTGTTTCTTGTGAGTTGTTTATAGATACAGTAGACTCAGGTGATAGTCACACCTTGTGTTGCTTGAAAATTTTTCATTATAAACAGAGTGTGACTGTCAGCAGAGCCAAATTTAATAATTTTGTAAATTTAGGTCTAAAAATTATATCACTGTAACTGGTAGTGTGACTTTAAGTAAAAAATGACTTTGAGTAAAGTTACTATAAACAGAGTCGGCTGTACCTTCAACTCAGAGGCATGACTTTTCAAAGGGCCTAGAAGCCATACTCCACTTGAAGATGCTCAAGGTGTTTGAAACTTTTTGCAGGTTTTACATAATATTGTTAGACCTGGTTAAGAATTTAGAATTCAAGTGCATTTCCAGCTGTTCTTTCATAACAACTTTGATAGCAAAAGTTATGATTGAAACTCTCTGCTAAAAGGGCATGTCTAGAATGTTACATTGGATTATGACTGGCAGTATCTTTTTTCTGAGTAAAGATATAGTTTTGCTAGATTTAAGAATTATACACATCCAACTATTTTGAATTTATTTCAATAAAATTTTTGTTTATGTTAGGATGGTATTCTGATTGAAAATATGCATGATATCCCTTATGTCAACAAAAGTGTTGGGCCAGAGATTGTAGCAGGGATGGCTGCAGTGTGTTCTGCAGTGAAAAGTGAAGTTGGTAGCATACCCTGCGGCACACAGATATTAGCTGGTTGTAATGCTCAGGCTATTGGTGTTGCAAAAGCATGCGATTTGGATTTTATTAGAGCAGAGGGTTTTGTTTTTAGTCATGTTGCAGATGAAGGCATAATGAATGCAGATGCTGGTGACCTTTTGAGATATAGAAAGCTTGTAAATGCAGAAAATGTTCTTGTGTTTACTGACATTAAGAAAAAACATAGGTAAGTGATATTTACATCTACTTAGATAATTGGATGATAAGGGTGAATCTCTTTCATTTGATGACTAGAGTTAATATTACCACTTAAAAACGTGTTACATTGATTTTTATGAAGACGTCAGTATCAACAAAGCTTAACACAAACTATAGAAGAAGTTTAGTTATTTTCACTTTGTTGATACTCTTAAGCAGTCTTTGTTAGCTCTTAATAAAGGAACATTTGTCATCAATACCAAGTTCTTGTTTAGTATGAGGTTTTAAAACCAAAGTGAGGCCTTAAATTGTTGGTTGTAGACAAGTTTTGTCCAACATTAGAAGCATGTTAGGCTCATAGGTAGTGTTGGTAGCATAGTGAGGGGGAGCCAATGGCAAAAAATCTTTTTGAAAAGGGGGTTTGCTGGCCTTCCAAACAATGTAGACCCCAATTTTCCCTAGCTCAACTCGGGTACCGAATAGAGTACTGAAGTGTGACGTCATCCAAAATGTATTTTTAGAATTTCTTGAATTTGGCCACATAATCTGAAAGAACGGCATAAAATACCTCTCAATGTGCAAAATTAGCTAGATGTGTTCCAAATTTGGGGAGATATGGCAAATGAAAGATTTCAAGTTTGCTAACGGAATATTCTGGCCTGGTTCATAAAGTTATGAACCAAGACCAGATTACAGAGGTTTGATGGGGCAAGAACCTGTGCTAATGTGCAGGGACGAAAACAAGTTGCTAACTTTGGAGGGGCGTGGAAGGATGAAAATTCCAACTTTAAGTGAGAAATTCTTCATTCGACCAGTAAATCTACTGCACCTACCAAATTGATATTTGTAAATACCCCGAACACCATAGTTCTATTTTCTTTATAATTACCAAAACTTTACTCAATAATTAGCTTAAAGCATAAAAGCCTAAACCTCTAAATTTTGATTAAAATGAAACAAACATTTAAACTTTCTGTAAGAAGTAAAGCAACATTTAAGCAAAACCAGTGTTAGATATACTTAATGATTAGTAGTATTCTTTCAGATCAATTGATCAATTTTATCTAAATTGATCAATTGATCAATTGATGCAGATCAATTTTATCTAAAATACATTTTTTAACGATATAGAAGCACCAAGAATTTGAGCCTTTTATTTTTGTTTGATCGAAGAAAACTACTAACAATTTTCAGAGGGCCAAAAGTCTTTTCGTTCTTTACAATTGAAATGATGATTTGAGAACAAACTTGTGCATATGCCTGATTCGAAAGATGAAACACTCTTCTTTGATCAAATACTACTACTGCAGTTTTTGCAATGTGTTATTGCTTCACAGCAGTTTTGTCATAGGAATTTATTATAAGGAGTCAAAGACGTTAACAAATGACAGGGGGAGTTTAGCACAAACTCGTTTTTTATAAGAAGCATTGAGAATTTTTAGTACTGAAAGATTCTTAATCTTTTATTTAATTAACTACTCGTAGTTTCTTAAAAAACTCCCACTCTAATATTTTCTGATCAATACGGGTATTATTATTCCAAACTATAATTTATCAAGTTTCTTATCCGGCAATTCACCTTGCCTGTTCGTAATTTGATTCAACTCCCGTCAGAAAGAAAGCAAATGGGGCAATTGTGCAATTTGGATCCAGTGGAGACGGGATTCACAATAGAAAACGATTAGTGGATGGGTCAGCTTCAGCCTGTGAATTTTAATGTTTAGAATTTTTACATTTAAAATCAAAAAACTTCTTAAAATATAAAATTCACAAGTTTGGTCCTAAGAAAAAAATTCAAAGTCAACCGTTAAGTTTCCAACTGTAACTGGATTTTCCAAACTTTGGGGGGGCGTTACGCCCCCCACGCCCCCCTATTATTTACGTGCCTGCTAATGTGCCAATTCGGAACACCTTTAACTGATTTTGCATATTTAGAGGTATTTTGTGACCCTCTTTTAGGTTCTGGGATCAAAATTCAGAAATTAAAAAATAGGTTGTTATGACGTCATCACTTCGGTACTCTATTTGGAGTGCTAATGTTAGTGGTAAGTTTGTTAAAAGGAATGGAGAATGCGTGAGTCTTAAAGATTTTGAGCAAAGCAGTGTTATTGATATGGGGAGCTGTTAATCTTAACAAGGCACAGATATTACAAAAAAACTTAATACAAAAGAGGGAGGATTTTACATAGCTTGTACGACATACTATAAATTCTCTCTTAAGCACCTTGGGGAGGGAGGCTTACTAAGTTTTTCCTTCTCAAAAAGGGGGAGCTAATAAGAGAGGGGAACTTAAAAGAGAATTTAAGGTAGTCTCCAGAGCCCAAAAATGACTACAGGAATGGCCAATGCACCCCTTTTCCAAACAAGTGTCCTTTTCCAAACAAGTGAAGACAGAAATACTTCCTTTTGAAGTCATTGAGTCATGATAAATAGACTGGGTATACCCAAAGTGCCAAAATCCGCTGAGTCATGATTTCCATGACTGCGATGCTATTGGTTGACCTTGAACTGGTCACATGAACTCACCTCGTACTGATTAAGATAACAGTCTCCATTCAACAACGGATGCCAATATCACATGAAACAGCAGCGATCACGCCGAAACCAAATGACCCCCTGTAGAGAAAGCCTATTTACCATGACTCAATGCCTTTAATATGAAGATGCCAATAGACATCATATGAGTATTGCATTGAACTTAGTAAGAGCTTTGATTAAGTAAGAAAAGGTTGCTCTACACAACACAAAGTAAGGAAAGTTTGTTTTCCCTTCTTCATCATTGTTCTTAGTTAGAAAAAGTTTTAGCAGAAATGGTTTTTGAAGAAAAGGCCAATAGGGGCAGCATATTTAACTAAAGAAGTCCCTTTTGGCCAAATAGGGTGAGCCTTCTTGTAGTTTTATTCTAGGGAATGGACAGTATGCAAGATTTCCTGACTCGAAGTTTCAACTTTACCATTAAAATATTATAGCATTAGGAGCAAATGAAAATTTTACAAAAATATAACCACAAATTGGGTCATCACCTGTCGTACCCCTAGCCATGACCTCACTGAATGTATTGCTTTTCTGAAAGGCGTGTTTTTTAGATCTATTTTATTTTTAAATCTATTTGAGATATATTCGCACCCTTGTTCTTTCATTTAAACCGTTTGCCAAATCGTTTTGGCGATTTAAAGAAAAACGTTTTTAGGGATTGTTTTTCTGTTTTTATCAAACGATATATTTGAACAATGTACAATGAGAATTTATTTTTTTCAATGAGTTTTCGTTCACCCCTTTCCAATTTGCCATTTCCCTTATACAGCTTGCTATCTTTCCTCTGTTGCCCAGCAGCATATGAAATGCGGCCAAGTTTATAAAACTCTCATTAATTTTTTAAACAACCACTTGTGAGTCAATCACCAGACTCTAGTAGGAATAAGTGAATGTCACGTGAGTTTTTTCAGTCACTGGTATTTTATCAATGGACTCGACAATGCTTGTACTGAACCTCAAATTCATGTATAGGTGACATGGTGTCAAGGGAGCAGATTGACGCTTCAACACGTTTTCTTATCGTTTGATTGTCTTTAGTTATCAATGAAAACCAATGCTAGTCCTGTACAGCCATATCTGTTTGTGAACAGCACAGTGGGTAAAACCATAGAGATAGGATAATAAAACAGGTGTCGCATTGTTCAAAACCGTAACCATTAATAACCTCTGTGAAGGTGACTTATTCTCCCATTGCAAATATAATTCATTGTCTATGTCGGTTTTGAAATGCAGCTTTCCTTTTCTTCTGATCCTTTTCAACAAATAGAAGGGTTTTAACTTAGTCGACAAAGTTTTTATTTAATTCATAAGCATTTCGAGCAAACATTTTCAAATTCAGTTCTGGTATTGCTGATGTTTGCGAAGACCATTTTTGAATGCCAACAAACTTTCTTCAACAGCATTGGGTTGTCATGATAAACAGCACGAAATGCTAACATCTTTAAATTATGGAACCAGATCAATCATTTTTCAAGGGTCGAAAAACTCACTTCTAGATGAAAACAAAACTGCTCGAAATTCAAAAGAATTAAAAAATCTGATTAGAATTTGGTTCCATGAAAATAAATGCACATGCTCATTTTGCAGTAAATGAACTTCATGTTAGCTGGATTTTTTTCCCACTATTGTAACAACTAATATTAAGTTAATCTTATACATACATATACAATATTCAAACGAAAATTTTTAATCGACGGAGATTCATGATAGAAATTTCTTGTTTAGTCACTGATGCCCGGCTCGCCATGCTAAAGACTGTGCAGACGATTTTTTTGTTTTATAGCGAAGAAATTTCTCAATTTTTATCGGAAATGAAAGTTTTCAATAGAATCATAACTAGTTTACTACCGTTGGCTGTTGGCCCTTTGTGTTTGTTAGAATGCAACAGATGTTTCAAAACCACATTGTATAGCAGTTTGGACATAGGCATCGCGGAGGCTAATAGTTTATGGGGGCTTAGTATGGGTCTTGCCCGCATATTGTTGCTTCATTGTGACTAAATTTCCCGCAAGGGCCTGAAGTTTGATAAGTTTTGCCTGCTGGGGGGAGGGCTGCAGCCCTCTAGTCCCTATGTCTTCTACGCCTATGTGCTTGGAAGAAAGAGTTATGGATGTCCTTTCTATCATTTTTAGCTGAGAGCAAAATCAATACTTACAAAGGTTCCTAAATCACTTTTTGTTGCTTTACCTTCATATTTACAAAGAGATACTTGCGTTATTTTGCTTTCTTGTCAGAGAGTTTTTAAAAAGACTATTTAAAAAGAGTGACTTGCCCATTAGAATCGTCCAGTTACATTGCTATGAAATGTTTGATAAGTCCGATACCTGCTCGTACTCATAGCTAAATGGGATACCATTACATGAAACAAAGTCCCCTTGGACACAAACACCAAGTGCTTACAAGCGTGTATCGACACGTCTATAAAAACCTGTATCAATTTCCTGAGAATATGATGTAGCATTTAAGGAAATTCGGCTACAGGCTACCCGCCTTCTCGCATTTTCCACTGAAAAATGATTTCTAACTAGCTTTATAAGAGATCATTGTAATAACATTTATAAAATCTATCAAAATTTATAAAGCTCTCTGTCTGAAATGATTAGCTGTTTGTATGAAATTTTCGGTCTTTGCCAACCACTCTAAAAATTTACTGTATTTTCCCCTTGTGATGTTTCTTTGATCTTCTTCCTTTAGTTCGCATGCCATAACAAAGGATCTGAGCGTAGCTGAAGTGGCACAAGCAGCAGAGTTCTTCCTTAGCGACGGTGCAATTCTAACTGGTTCACATACAGGTGATCCTGCCAATTCACAAGACATAACGGTTTTAAAAAACAACAAAGTTGGAATTCCCATTTTAATCGGATCGGGGGTAGATGAGGAGAATCTTTCAAATTTTATGTCAGCCGATGGACTTATTATTGGATCTCACTTTAAGATAGATGGTCACTGGAAAAATACTGTTGATCCTAGACGTGTATTCTCATTCATGAATAAGTTTTCAGCTCTAAAGAGATCATCAATATAGAAATATTTTAGCCTTTGGTTCTGCCTCACTCCGGCATATTTCCTCTTTTACTTCCTTTGCTGTTTCTGGCTACATTTTTATCACTTCATTTGGAGTTGCGTTCTACCTTTTCTGTTTTGGTTTATGTAAAGAGTTAAGAGATGTTTAATTTCAGGTACCTGACAATACACATTCGAACGTAATTGCAGAAGGTTCCTTTTCTCCAATTCATTTCATTACATATATGGATCTATGAGGACCGTGTAACAAATAAAATCTAAAGTCTTAAGCAAAATAAATCACCACCCTGTTAATAGGAGGCTTGCATATGCATGTGTATTCTCTTCCATTCTGGGAATGGGTCACTGCATTAGGTTAAATTGGACGAATCAGAACCAGAATTGCAAATAACTCTTAATGCAAGCAAGAGCTGTCTTCCCTGATAAACAAATATGTTTCGTGTTGAACAGTGGTGCCGTGGAGGGAGGGCTGGTTGGACAAATTCTGTGTTGGCAACTCTTTATTATACTATAGATTTCCTATGAATGGGCAATTTCTTATATGGCCTTCGTACTTAGTGACATTTACCTATTTGCTTTAGGTATCATACCATGCAGCTGAAGTCCTATAAAGAGATATATGGTGAGGGAAAGCGTTTCCTGTGGGTTGTTTAAGTAGAAATTTTCAAGTACCATGCTAACCTTTTGTTTACTTTTTTGTTGAGTGCCAACCATGTCTTGTCATTCGCGTGGTGATTTATAATGAAAACCAGTACGTAGGACTCTAAGGCCCTCTATTCTCTATCACTAGCTGGCAGACCAGCCGTGTCCTTATCTTGAATAAAAGTTTGTTTAAGCGCTATTCAGTTGAAAATATATCCCTTGTTTGTGCTAAGCCCCTTTGGGATTCCAAGAACAACATCGAACAGCTGTCTCAAAACAACAACGATCAGCAGTTGAAAATGTTTTCCCAGCAGCCAACTTCTTTGACGAGAAAAGATAAACACTAGGAATTTGAATATTTCGTAGCTGCTCTTGTCCGAACTTGCCCAGTTCAAACTCCTCGTCTTTGTGCGAAAGATTGCGCTAACATTTTCCTAGCGAGATAAGCGGTAAATTCCTACAGCGTATGCGCGAACAGTTCTGTTTAGATTAAAATTCCTTCGCAAACACCGCACAGTTTTTTGAGTCCTCAGTTTGGAAACTCTTTTGAAAAGGTGAAAAGGCTGTGGCGAGGGATTACAATATAATAATATGGTCTTTATACCGCTTTCGTCAGACTTTTTCCTACCGGCAAATTACACAGTGTGTAAAAGAAAGAACATAAGCTCCGACAAATGTTGCAAAAGTGGGGGGGGGGGCATGCCCCGGCCCCTTCGCTGGAGGCCCTGATAACTTTCAAGAAAACCTGAAACAGATTTTATCAGAGGAAAACACTTGATTGTTGAAAATTCAATTAAAACAATTTTTATGGTTTTCAAAATTTTTACATTTTTACATTTATTTTCCGGTAAAAACTTCATACCATAAATAAATGATAAATACAGTTTACATATGGTACAACAATTCACAGCTTAAAATGCATATAAAATGAACAAACAGCATTCAAAACCACCATCGATTGCTATGTTAAAAACCTAGCATTTCAAATAAAAACAACAAGTATACCACATGATTATTCTATCAATAACACTATTGGTGACGATGCAAACTTCTATTTTTAATGTAAATAATTTTTTTTTAATTTGTTTATATGTTCACGTTTCCAGACGCTTGTCACTAAAACAGATCGGCCTACCCATGCAACCAAAGAAACTATTAATATTTCATGAAACTTCATTCATATTAACGACCACTTTAAAAAACATAAGCACGAGTTTGAATCCCATTTAATATGATTACATGATTAATTTTCTTCATCATGCCGCACGCTTCCCAACCATTCCTACATGTTTTCCGTCTTTACGATTCAACTTTTTATAATGGCGACCGTGAAGAGCGCGTTGATGCGTGTGATTTGATCTTTTACTACCTTTTCTCGACTTGGTATATGCCAGAGAATTCCCATAATTGCATCCTAAGCTCTTCAGCGGACCTCTATCCTTTTGCGATTGGCAAAGAAAGACTTTGCCCTGCGCAACATGACGGGCCGCCCCATTTTGCTTTGCAACTACGCTGGAGCCATCAGCTGGCTGCTCGGGGGAAGGCCCTTTATCGGCAGAGCGCGGTCCGTAAACAGACATACTTGGATGTTCTATGAGCAAATTTTCGAGAGAATCTGAAGAATCCTTTCCTTGCTTCTTAGATTTGCCACTGAAGCACGATGGAGGTGTAACTAGCCAGCTTTCTTCCATATTAGTCGCCATTTTAACGGTTTTGTTTTTGTCGTCATTGTTAAGGTCATTGGTTTCCCCTGAGAGAAAAATTTTTTCATTTGTTGTGGTACTCTAACTGAGCAAAAAGATATTGCCTTAAAAATGAAATAAAGCTTCACCTGCTTGGTAGAAATGAATACATTTTAAAATTAACAACTATAAACATCCAAGGAGTTGTACTAACTTGAGCATATGTAGCGTATTAATTTCGCAATCTATAAATGATCAACAAAAACAACGACTTTGTTTTCTAGATTTGGTTTTGTCCATCAAACCTTTTTCTCAAGAAAACTGCTGCAAACCAAATAAAAGCATAAATGCTAAATGAGAGCTGCTACAATAATTTAAAAGTTCTTGTGTAATATAGGCTAAACATATAAATCTAAATACCAAAAACTTTCTGCGTGTGGGCCTATTCAAAGATGGCGAAGGCATTGTTGCATCATCGCAAATAGACGCCGTTGGCAACTCGAAAAGAAAGAGGGCGTTGATCTCGGTCCCAAGAAGCAGCACAGTAAACAAAATTGCAAAAAACTGACCTTGTCGGGTTATTCGGTCTACAAAGATCCATTCCTTATCTTCGTCCTCAATTTCATTAAGCCCCTCGAAATTGGGCTGCAGGTTGTCTTCCCCGAAAAAATATGCTGAAATTGCAGAAAACATCTTCTCAGACACCACGTACCGATTTTTTCTCACCTAAAAGAAAGAACAATTAGGCAAACTTTAATTCTGTGTAATTAGAATGGGAAAGAATTGAATCGAGATGTACAGTTTGTTCCTACTAGAATAACATTGAAATCGACAGTCTACTATTCGACAGTTCGATAAAAGTCTACTAAAAATAATGGCAAATCGATAAAAGTCCACTTCAAAATTGCAAGGAGACAAACAATATTGAATTCCTTCTCTGCAGCTCAAAAACTCATCCAATTTTCAAGTGCCGGTAGATTTAAAGAAAAACATTGAACATTACAACTATTCAAATTATGTGTACGGAAAACTTGAGGAACATGCCAAAGTTTGCAAACTTACCTTTCCTTCACTAAAACCATTTGATAAACAAGTTTAAAATGAAATCGCGTAAAACACTAAGGTATAACACTCAATCTTCTCTTCGCGTATTTAACAGGTCTTCAGTTTCTTTGACAGCTTAAGTCTTCTAAAAATTCGTACAACAAACGCACCCAAAAAAAATTCTGTTTACATGAGATGCAAATGAGATACGGTCAGCTGACGATTCTGCATAGCCAATCACAACCACCTACATTGTTTCTAATGCCCAAATATGTATTGCACAAACTGATCACATGATTAGGCACCTGGAAACGACCTTTGGCAAGTTCAGCAGAATGATGCTGATTTGATCGTGATTGCATGACGCAAATCACAAATCGTGTTGATTGGCATGATTTCGACGAATCTAGGCGGCAACGTCAACTGATTCCAGAATACCTGTACATGCCCATAGTGACGACCGCTTTTTGCTTCAACACTGAGTAACCCTGAAGAATTTTCGTGAATTGCAATATACTTGAATAATGATTTTCTTTTAATCTTACAACTTTAAGGTAAAGAAGATAAGAAGATAAATAAAGTAAAATCTTGGCATCACTTTACGACTGACTACCAAAAAATGATTTTTACCGAATGGAACAAAATTTAATGAAGGACACAGAAATATTGGGGGTGTCGCACCCCCTACACTCCGCGCTTAATCCGTCCCTGTGTGCCGCAGGCTCCGCGGAGCATTGAGAAAAGTGGGGGTGCCATGGCCCCACTTTTCAACTTGTGTCGGAGCCCATGTACTGTTTGTCCAATCATTAGATTTTTCTTCGCGGTGCAATCACTGATATCAATGGCGGCCAAAATATACCATGAAGTAATTTGCTTTGAATTGTATGTCGTGGTGCAATATCTTGTAATCTCGTGGTCCACTGACGTAATGTTAGCTGAACAACATTGTACATCTTACATCTATTGATATGTTCGTGTGTTGCTACGAAAATCTCACGATAAAACTATTTTCAACATTTTTACTGCTTATAAGACATATCAAACGTATTGTCAAGATGACTGCGATGAGCTAATTATTCATTGTATGTATTTAGGGACAAATTTACCGTTGTATGTATTTAGGGACAGATTTATCGATGTGGAAAGCACATTTTGGTAGTGGTTAGTGATAAAATAATGCAAATAATTTACTCTTTTTATCGTATTTTTTTCCTTATCCTAAAGCTAAAATCTGAATGTTAAAAATGAGTGTCTTCATCATTTTCCAGTCAATTGAAGAGTGTGGCACGGCACCAAAATCCAATCATTATCTACCACTCCCCCACCCTCAATCCTTACTGTTTATATCTGTTCAGTATATATTTAAAATCATGGTGTGATTTAGTTTTTCTTAGGTCATTGTTGCATCGATAACTTGATCTTCTTTTGCTGGAGACCATTAAAAAATGTTCCAATTTTTGCAAAATGATGGAAATGGCTCTCCCTCCGTCCTGCTTCTCCTTGAGCAAATCTTGCATGACGTCTCTCTTACGTGACAAATCGGCTCGTCTCATTACTTTAAAAATGTTCTCGCATATAGAAGTTTCTTAGTGAGGCAGTGAGGCAGTGGTGGCTCCAGGGGAGGGCTAGGGGGGGCTACAGCCCCTCCGTCGGAAGCATCTAGCCCCCCCATCGGAGGAAATTTTAGGTAATTGTCAGAGAAAATTTGAGAAAATAACGTACGAAAACTGCTTATTTTAGTCATTTTAGTCCCCCTGTCGGAAGCTCCAGCCCCTCTGTCGTGAGATTTCTGGCGCCACCTCTGTAGTGAGGTGCTCTGCTCTAATGCAAAAAACATGGGAACGAAGTTGCAGGATTAGAAGCACAGAATAGAGATCTCTATTCTGTGTTAGAAGGCTGCTTTTTATTTCAAAATAGTAGGGAGCGCATTCGAGAAAGGAGGGACGAGCTTAATCGAATTATTGCAGTAGTTTTAATAATTTCGTTCATCCCTCTTCATCATTTGTTCGTCAGTTTGTCAGCAGATATTTGCTTCGCAGCGCTTCTTCTCTCTTCCCTGCGGATATGTCAAACACAAACTGGGGTTGTTGTGGTACGGCCTAGAAATGCTTCTGTTTCGTTTTTAGATATAGCCTCAAGAAACCATGATATGCAAAATGGATGAACAAACATGGAATGTTTTTTCGACACAAAATGCATATGCACAAGAGGATGCCGACGAAGCAGATGAATTTGAAGGAACAGATATGCTTCTAGACGATAGGTACGAATCTGAGATCGTCTCAAAACGGTTCCAAGAAGGCGGACGACTCACGTTTGCCAGTCCGCGGTCGCCAAATTCACCACAAGGTAAATTATCAAAACAGTAAATTTAAGTAAGAAGTTTTGAATATGCTGTATTTAGGTTAGTTAAGGGTTTTTAGAGACTAACAACTCCCATTGTTTATTGACAAATGTTAAATTTTTGTACCACCATGGTATACTAGTATACTATATGCTTCGAGCATAGTATACTATGCTTCGTGGTGTCAATAAATAAAGGCTGCCTAGCATAAATAAGCTGCCTCTGCCTGCATTGCTCTGAAAGAAATAAATATTTCCCGCGCCAAATGTAATGATTTGTTACATAAATAGAAGTTGTGATATGATATAAAAATAGAATAAAAGTGTACCAAATATTGGGCATATCTATAAACTACCAGAACAGAAGTATTGCAATTGCAACACCCAAATCAAAATGGCATCCAAAACATTTGAAGTTTTGCCAACTTATAACTTAATGTTGTAATATTCCCCTCAAAAATAAACATAATCATGCTAAACCAGGAATCAAATTCTTTTGAAATTTATCGAGGATTTCAAAATACTTAGAATTACTATTAACGTTAGAAATTATACAGTTATATCAGAAAAAATATCTGCAGCAGTAAAATCAAAATATTAACAGGATTGGGAGTGGGTAGTTGTGAAAAAGCTATGTGTAAATGGTTTTTCTAATACATTTCAAAACATTTTATAGAAAATGATAGAAAAATAATGAAAGCTAGGAAACAGCAAATGAAGCCATTACTCACAACTTTTTTAGCCTCAAAATTTTCCAACTCAACTTGGGTAATTTTTTGTGGACAGTTAGGCCCATATATACTTAGGGTACGAAAGTATGGAAACGGTCGTTAAAAATGGTGGCTCGCAGTGGCCAAGGGCCTAATGCGATAAATTTCCGAAACATAATTACTATCGTCTGTGTTTGTCTTGTTTCATTATCAATAATCTGCAGGCTAACATTTCACCAAAAAGAATCTTCCAAGTAATAATTTTATTGTCAGTTTAAACATAAACGTATACAGATTTCAGTGTGAACAAAGTATGTTGCGCTTCCTCAAAATTGGCAACATTTTATCTTATTTGTTTATCAATGCTTGACAATTTTTTCAGAATTTTTCTGAATGTTGGTTCAACGTTTCCCCATATTTTTGTTCTCAAAACAGTTGAATAATCCTTCAAATTTGTTTTTATTCCAAAGCCATTGAAATGACACATTGTTTTCCTGCCGAAGTCACTAGCAATGAAGACCCCTTCACCTAGTAATTTTGTTTTGAAGATTTATCACCTTGGGCCCTTGGCCACTGTGAGCCGCCATTATTGACTATTGTTTCCATGCTTTTGTCATGCTTTGGTAGATTGTCAACTAGCAATGTGCAAGTTAATGTCACACTGCACAGTGAAAAATGTGAAAAAAAGCAAAACAGTCTCTTTGGTGGAATCAAATCAATGCTAGGGAAATGAAGGAGGCAGCCTTTTTCATAAAAAAGCAATACATCCCCCTTACAAGGCCATTTTTATTCAAATTTACTTGAAAATCTGTAAGCTCTATGTCCTTTCTCTGCCATCACAAGACCTGGTAGTATAATAACTGTATGATTCATGTTTTTTGTTTTGAATCAATGTTTTCATCGTCTTGTTCATGCACTGTTTTGAGCAAAATTGGGATGGCTAAATTACTGTAAGATTTGTTATTTCACACCATAGACCATTGGATTCCAAAATCTTTAAGAGTTTTCATCATAAACTTCCAACTATGGATAATTTATGATAATTTCTGTTGTTTAACCACTCAAAATTTGATTTTTACATTTAAAGCTTTCCTTAAAAGTTGTTCACACCCCTGTGTACAGTAAAAGGAAATCTTACATATATACTTTGTTTAACAGAGTTACTCTCTGTGTAAACATTTTTTAATGTTGAAAATTTCAAACTCTAGGTGAATTTGAGTATAACAGTGGGTATGATGATGATGCCAGAAACCACAGTATGAGTGAAGTAGACAGTGTCATGTCAATACCACCAAATGATTTGCTTGTAAAGTTTGATATCCTCCATCATCGTGTTGCACAACAAGGAAAGAAGAAGTTTGTGGTAGGTATTCTGATATTATTATTAAGATATGATATTAACACTGCAGTTTTTATCTCATTTTTATTTAAGTCAATTTCATGCAAATTTGAAGTGGAAATATTCCAGGGTGTCTGTCGAGGTTCCTTTTTGACTTTTTATGATTTCCTCTTAAGTTTGATGCTTTCTCTGCCATGTCTTTGAAAAAAATGATATTTTGAATAAAGATGTTAATGGGTTAATATGGAAGATGTTTTTTAATAGATACTTTCTTCTGAATTTGATTCTTTATTATAGAAGTAATAAATTTAAAAAACAAGACCAAATATTAATATGCATGCCTATTCCCACTGTTCATGCCATTTGGTATAAGTTGCTTAAATTTTCCCCTTCAAATAAGCCTTTTTTTAGAAACCTTGCACGTCAAAGGCCCTCAAAATCTTCTCTTTTTTTTCTCTGAGTTTTCTCAAAGATCATTTCTAATGCTCACACTTCTAATTTTTCTCTTAGCACCACTTCTCTGTTCTTCCTTGGCCTCTGCATCTCTTTTGATTCTATGGTGTTTTCATTATTTTCCTAGTCTCAGTATTTGACATATACAGTAAGATTAGTCAACTACAGCTTATACATCTGATCTTTGCATTCTCTTGTCATTCATGTCATTCAGCTCTCTCTACTTAGCCCATGCTGCACTCTAATCTTTTTCATGCTGCTGCTTCAAAAGCACTTGTTTAACTAAGAATGGCCCCAAATTTTTGAAGGCAGAATTAGAATAATGCAATTTGACCAGATCCCAGGTTAGCAGAAAAGTATTTAGGATAGGTCCTTGTGTAATCACGTGTGCATTTCCGTTTTTTGCCACATGGTGATATGCCACAAACCATTCCCTTCTTTATGAAAGTATTTTTAGGATTTATTCCCATTCTTAGATGTCTTGAAAGGTTGCAACTCTTTCCTTGTTTATAAGAAATCCCAAAGATGTATGTCTTGGAACTTGTTATAACATTCCATATTCGTGACATAATCTTCTTGGTCGCCAAAACTATGAAGGAAGTTTTTCTTCTTCCCCTTTGCCACCTGTCAGATAATTCCATCAACTTTTTAGTGGCCGCACCAAGGAGTGATGTGGGGCTAATAACCCTCCTCCTACAACTTTTGCCAAAAATGACAATTCATACTCTTTCGAAAATGGATGTCTATGGTCAAGTATGAGAAGGTCATATATTTTTGTGTTTTCTAATTGACATGTGTGCTTTGAGAAGGTCATGGAACTGAAATATGGCATTTCTTAAATACAAATGGGGCTTCTTCTGTTATCCCATAACCCCCCTCTCCTCCTCCCACTTAGTGCTGGCTGGCTGACATTGTCACTGTATTGGCTTTGGAAGAGGTTTGAGTTTTTGACATCTCATACTGCCGACTAGTGGCTTCATGAACGTGAGAGCTCGTTGTGTATGTTGCCATTTTACGATATATGTTATTTGTTTCAGCTCTATACAATTGTGATAATGGAAGTTCCCAAACTGGACACAGACCAAGCAATCATTGAAAGACGTTATAGTGACTTCAACAATTTACACAAAGGTGTCCGCAAAGAATGTCCTAACGCATTGAAGGACGTAGCCTTTCCAAAAAAGGAATTGTTTGGCAATTATGATAATACGCTTTTAGAAACAAGAGGAAGAAAGTTTGAGAAATACTTACGATACATATTTCACCAGCAAGGTGTAAGAGCAAGCAACGCTTTTAAGGAATTCTTTTATCTACGTCATCTGAAGCTTGGCACGGCGTATTTACGATCTGAAGACTACCCTGAAAGTTTTGAAGAATTTAAAACAGGATTACATTTACAGAAGAAACTGCAAGATGCAGAAATAGAAATTGTTGCGACGCTTTGTGCCCTCACTGAGATTTGTAAGCGCCAGCATAAGTTTGTTGAGGCAGAGCAATATGCATCTCAGGGCTTAGAATTGCTGCAATATGATATAAATAGTATTTATTTACTGCCATTGATGAAAATTGCCATTGACTTGAGAATAAAGCTGAGAATGGACCTCACTGGACTGCGTGAAAAACTTCGAAATGTCGAATCAAAGACGTCGTTTGATTTTGATTCGCAAATAACATTGAGAGAATTAGCTGTCAAAAGATTTTGATCAGAGCTCCTTGAAGTGGATGCGGTCTTGCAGTGAATTCGGCTCAGTTTTCGAGAGAATTCAGGAGCTTTTCGATAGAGAGAAATGCAGACTAAGAAAGATGGGTCTTGTACTAAAAAAGGAGTTGACCAAGTGATAAAATTGTCCACTGGAAGCTCTGGAGTTATCAAAACACAACCAGTGGGTTAAATCGTATGGTTATTTGTAAATAGGAGGAAAGACACTCCAGTCTGTGCTTATGGGGACTCAAAAGTTTGTTTGCCTTGTTATTTAAAGTAGAATAAAAGTAAGACTTAAAATTTAATTAGAAGCAACACGGACCTATATGTTAGTTATTATCGAGTTACTGTGTCGAGAAAATTGTAATGTAGCCTACTTTCCCCTCCCATGAATAGTGCTTCTTTTTAAAACTGTTCAGAATTTCATACCCCATGCCTCCTTCGTTACCAAGAGAATTTTCATTACTGTTATATTATTCAAAGAACTACTGTTTTAAATTAGTAAAATTTGGTGCAAAGATACAAGATCTTGCTTGGCAACAACTATTTTCTTATCAGCGGGTAAAAATTCACTAGATTTCACTTGTTGCCCCAATTGAGCACGCACGATTATTATTTTGAAATCATCAATTTGTGGGAACTTATGCCTAGTCAGACAAAACTCTTCTGCCTTAAGAACCCTCAACTTTGGAATTCTTATGAAGACCATAGTCATAGTCAGTCGATCTGGCCAAGCTATTTTGCTTTTATTCTTCTGTATAATTTGCTGGTATCCCATCAATAATTGCAGCATAAAGGCACTACCAAAAGAACTTGGAACACCAACGTTAGATTCAAGGAAGAATTCAGCAAGCCCTCTCGCCCCCTTCAGACAATGAAGATTAACTATAAAATGGCGCAGGAAATTAGAAAAAGCGGTTCTTCGTGTGACTCTCTGGTATTGCCTAAGCTGTAAGCATTTTTTCGGGGAGGGGGGGGGGAGGTAGTAGTATTTGGGAAAAAGAGAAATCTCGACTCAAGGTGTTTGATGTTCCAAGTAATCTTGACACGCTTGTTTTTTTTCTGTTGTCCTTTTGTCCTTGAAAGACTCTTGTCATTAATACCTGTTCATTATTTTGGCCTTGTCATCAAAAACCAGATTATTTCTCCAAGCAGATCGAAATTTCAGGAATAAGTATTTTCATTCTGCTTAACATGATATTTCAAAATAAGATTTGAGCTTTTATTTCAAAATTTCATACTGTAAAAGATAGATTATGCCGGGGAATGCTATTCATTTACTGGCGCTGATGTAAAGATCTCTGTTCTTTGCTACATTATTCAAAGCTCAATGCTTGAAGATTTGTGGGGTGGGCTTTCTTTTCTGATTCAATTCAAGCGTTTACTGGCGAGTTTATAGAAAGGTGGCTTTCTGGTGGTATTTCCTATAAGATTTATGTCGGTTGTTGCCTGACGATGGTATGAAGCTACGTCTTCGCTAGTTTGCAGTTACCTTATTGGGGGTAGTTGGAACCTGTGCAAGTATAAAATAATCTGATAGCAGTACCGAAGACATATAAGCAATAACACCAAAAGAAGAAAGAATTATGTGCTATTTCATCTACCGATAGACGAATTTACCGCCAAATTATCGATTTTTTTGAAAAGCTGAAGGTTTAGTTTTCAATGTTCAGTTTTCATCATTCATCAATCAATCCTAAATACAATTCTACATAATACACTGCACCTAAATTCATACAAAAATTCCGCAATAAATTAAAATTAAAGATTACAGAAAAATATTTTTATATGATTGTATTTAAGATTGATTGATTTAGGAGGAGCTCTCTAAATAGGTTAACGAATCGAGAGAGACCCCCCCCCCTAAAGTAGAAATAATAAAACTACAACGTATTTTATTAGAATCAAAACAAATTGTTTGCCAGGTTTTTCTGAAGAGACCAAATGAATAGCAACAATTTAGAGAGTTTTTTAATCAAGAAACAAGGTTAAGTTCACGAAGTGAGTTTTCAGTATGAGTCAAGGAAATGAATTTTCAATTTGGACCGAAAAAATGCAACGGAGCTAAAAACACGAATGAAAAGTGGAAAGGTGTTCCAAAGTTTGGAGCCAAAATATTGAATTGAATTGAATTGTTTGAAGACCATAAAGGGTAGTGTTCTTAAGAGATTTGAAGAGATCACCTCTGGTTGCCTGGCGAGTTCAAATCTTATGGATAGTTGAGTTTGGCTGAAAATAATTGTGGAAAAGCAGAAAAAAGATAACCTATTTATTGCCTTGTAAACAAAAGTAAGAATATTCAAGTTCAAAGTATCCTCAAGTTTAAGAATTAACGAATAAGTTTCGAACGAATAAGTAACAAACAAGTTTAAGATTTAAGAATTAAGAATTAACGACCGAAAACCAACCAGCTCGTAACGAATGGGGGGAGAGGAGGGTGTTACATGTAGCAAGAAAACATAATTTTTAGCACACCTTTGGATTCAGTATGTCATGAAAAAAGGTGCTAGAAGCAATTATAAGAATATGTCAATTGCAAGCAATTTTTTCGTGGTACAAATATTGAAATAATTCGAAAAAAAGCAAAAATTTTGAAACATACTCCAGACTGGAAAATTTGTCACGCGCCCGCAATATATTGTCCGCGCAGTCAAATTTTTCATCCGCGCGCATACCAATAAAGAGAAAATAGAGCTTCGACGAGGAAGGTTTTGGTATACTATCAGGAATTTACAGTTGTGTTTCCAACGAAGGTTGTCCATTCAATCAAAATTGCCAATAAAGGTTATATGTTTGGAAAAGTCGATGCGATTCAGGAATGATATTTTGAAAAAGTTTCGCAACAGAAATTGAAATCTATCTTTAGGGTTAAAAAAGCACCTGAAAAATGAAACCTTTTCTCGACTTGATTCACTCTAGAATACCAAATAATGTATGAATCTTTTTCCTCAGTTAATACAAAGGTACCGATCTCGAAATAACCCTCCTACAGCCACCCCTAGCAACTAATGGTGGTAAACCACTAGTCTTTTTTCTCTCAATATTCTTCGAACGCATTTAAAAAAATTTTCTTCAATTTTTCATGCGGTTAACAAAAGTCTTCATTCTGAAGAGCGGTGCTAAGCAAATATCAAATGCTTCAGACGCAAAATTCAATGGAATAATTTCTTGCATTGTGCTGTCAAGACAACATCATAGGGATAAAAGGAGTCAATATGTATGATGATGGCGTTCACCTAACCGGGCTTTGCAGGTTCTTCGGCATAATTGTGCAAACAAAAGCTTACTGCTTAGTTTAATCACATCAAGACTGAATCAAATGTCTACTGCACTCGTGATAAACATATTTTCGAGCCCAGATATCAAGAAGGAGTACGAAAATGTTGATGAGCTTCTAATGTTTCTCAAAGAATCATGCTGGTTGCAAGAGGGCATCAAAAACACAGCTGGCGATCCGGAGGATCTCGAAAGCGCCTTTTTTGCCAAAGCAACTGCAGACATTCCAGATGCATCTAACATTCCAAATGACTTACTGCAGAGTAAAAGTCATTTGAAACAACTTGTTTTCTACCTTTTCGAAAGGCGGTTTGGATGGTCTGAACACGATACACTTGACGAGGGTAGCAAGAAATTGCAAGAGCCATCGTTCAGACCAAGCGCTTCTAACAGTTCTCCTCACCATCGATTCAGATCAGGAACTTTACACATATCAGAGGAATCTAGAATCAAGAAAATGCTCAACACTAAGTTGGATGAACTGATAGCATTGTTAGTCAGATATATTAATTTTCGACACTCTGATAAATTTCTAATAAACGTAACTAGTTTGTATTTTGAAAGTTTACTAAAAACAATGAATCACAATCCGTTCTTAGGTAACTGCAACAGATGCAATAATCGAAACACAATAAATGACATAAGTCCCATTTCCAAGGCATTCCCATTCAAAAGATTCCAGCATTAAATACATTTTTAAGGTTACAGTTCGGTTGAGTAATTATTTTACAATTGAACTTTTTTCATGCATGCTAATATATTTTGAATTGTATAATAGAAGTACTAAGATAAGTATTCTGATGGGAGTCAAAGTGAATTCAGTCTTTAAAACATGAGCCTGTAGATATTTTCATGCTTATCTCCATTCTAGTGGCTAAGGGTAATGCATTGCACACTGTTGTCTCTGTGACTTTATGTTTCAAGAGTATGGGATTATAAGTTTTTTACAAACTAACATTTATTCCTGTAACCAATTGGAAGTATTTTTTTCCCACTCACTGTTCAATAGATCATTTGTCATATTTATCACATTGTTTTTTCTAGGTTTGAAACAGAAGAAACAATAAGCTGTCAAATTTTAGATGCATATGCGTATGCACTGATTGAAGGTAACTCAATAATAGAATAGATCAATTTTTTTGTTAATGTTTCCTGAATGAATTTAGTTAGGAGTACTTAGTTAGCTTTTCTCTGCTAGGAAAGTGTTAGTTGATTTGAGTTGTTAATATATGGTATGTTAACTTCACATCACCCTATACTCACTTGAAGTTTTTTGCTTGAATTTCAGCTCGAAGTTTGCCTGTTGTAAGAAGTCAATTATTCTGTCACATATTCAACTGGCTAACCACCATAACAACAGATGAGATGACCATAGTCGATAATGTTTTCCAGTCAGTAAAGGTGAATATCTCTCTCTTTTGGGATACTTTTTGCAAATTTGAGGCATACAAAGTAAGTTGCACTAAGTGAAACCCATCCAAAATAAAATCCTAGGCTTGACCGTAGTCTTTGCAGCACATTCAGCATGCTCACCAAAAGAGAGTATGAGCTAGCCATAGCATGATTGGGCGGGACATATCAGGGCTGTCTATGTCTTTGAATTCCAGTTGATAATTGGAGAGTTTTGTTAAAGAATGCAAAAATAATTAGTGAGTTGAGGTCCATACAATCGTATACAAATCTTCAGGACATGCTGCCAAACTGCTGAAAAGAAGGAAATTACTGTTGTACCAATGGCTAAGATTATTCAAATAGTTTCCCTCTTTTCAAGAAAGCTATTCTCATGTATACTACTTCAATTAAGGAACCTTCTTATAAAAAACTAGTCAAAATTTCATCCTGTTACTCATATAAATTTCTTAGCCAGAACAGTCAGAGACTCTTTCAAGTTAGATCTCACAAAATTAATAATCTGGTGTAATTAGGTGTAATTAGGTGACTTTTAAGTTTTTTATTTCTTTCATACTATTGATCCCTTTGTAATGATATCAATTGGCCTTATGAAGTATTTATATGGATGCTGATAAAGAATTTGATCTGAAGTATTTATAAGATGCAGAATTCCTTTTGGTTGTGACATATGACTGGGGGTGTAGATTTACATACTACATGATTTAGCAGTCAAATCCCTTATAAATTATCAAACTTTGTATCATTAAAAACACATATCACAAACACTAGCAGTTTGAAACTTGTAGTAGCTGAACTAAAGTTTAGTTGCTCAATCCTAATCTGTTTGTAAATATCTCCTGTGAAGAAATTTTAGGAAATACCTTGAACAAAGTAGCCAGTTGAACAGGACAGTTCTTTGGTGTGTAGAACAGGACAGTTCTAAGCAGTGGTGGTGCCAGGGAAGGGCTAGGGGGGGCTACAGCCCCTCCGTTGGAAGCATCTAGCCCCCCTATTGGAGGAAATTTTAGGTTATTGTCAGAGCAAATTTGACAAAATAACATATGAAAACTGCATATTTTAGTCATTTAAGCCCCCTGTCTGAAGCTCAAACCCCTCTGTTGGAAGATTTCTGGCGCCACCTCTGGTTCTTAGTAACTTTTGAGTTTCATTCTTAATGTGATCATCAGGCAACTCCAACAGTTCTGTAAATTGACATTTTCAATTGCTGTCCCTTCTTGGATGATCTCTTGTCTATTTACAAAGATCCCATAAATAATCTGTATAAATTCCTGTGATAATATAGCCTTATGTATGAGATGTTCTGGGCTATTGAAAGGAGGCAGGGGATGGGCAGGAGATATTTTTGCACAATTTCCCTACCTAGCACTGTAGCCTTTCCTCCATTTTTCCAGTAAGGTTGTTGACATTTTTGAGATATGTATCCCTGGATTGTCTGTGCTCCATGATTTAATGTTTAGTGTAAACATGCCAGTGAACCAAGGTACAATGTTGGTTCTTTATCAGAATACGGTTCACTTTAAGATTTTAGTCTTGGTTACTTGTTTTTGCTTTCTCTGCTGTTCATCATTATGGTCCTCTGATATTATGCCCCTCTGTGTATGTCTGCTTTAGAAATCTAAATGTGGAACTTAAAAAACCTTATTGGTATTAAAAACTGGTAAAGCTTATGTTTTTTATACTAATGTTATGCACCAGACTGCAAAGTTTGTGTATGTGTGGGGAATGCTTTCCCCCCGCAATAATTTTTTGCTCAAATCCGGTCCGCGCATTTTTGCAAATTTAAATCAAATCGCGCAGTTAGAACATGGGCTTTTGTGTGAATTCCGCGCATAGCCTAATCTCGAGCCTTAAAAATGCTATTTAAAAATGAAAACCTGCAGCTTTTAACCTGTTATTTTGCAACATGATTTGTTCCCGCCCAAGCGTAAGGGACAGAAAATGACTCCCCGCGCACAAAAAATGTTTTGCACTCTGGGTTATGCATAAGAATATATTGCTCTTCTGTATTTAGCAATTCAATACAGCTTTAGATAAAATTTAAACAGGTTTCAAATCCTTTTTAAAAAAAACAAATTAAAGTCCATAGCTAAAGCAAACCTAGGCTAAAGGACTGCTTTTAAATATCTCCTGCTGAATCTGTTATCCTGTAAAAAAGTATTGAAATTTTCATATTGTTTCAAGTCTCAAGTATATGTGCAAATATTGTCATTTTGTCTTCAAGTCAATAATCATTGCTGGTGTGACAGATGTCTGGTCAGCAATACGAAATAACACTGTAACAAGAATGATGGCATTGCTTGAGTCGCTGTCTGTCGACCACCTTCAAGACACTTTCTTTGCCTTCACAGAGGTAGGTCGGTTTACAGTAATTTAGTACAAGTCTTCAATTCGTCCTCCAAATGGTGTTATAGGCCAGTCATATTTTTCACAAAGAAATGTGAAATCAGAAAATATCAAGAGCATATATCCAGCCTTTAAAAACGAAGTTGGCATTTGACAGTGCCAACCTAACTGACTACCGTCTGTCCACTCAGCAGGCACGTAAATAACGGGGGTGTGGGGATGTCACTCTCTCTTTTAATTAGTTTACAATTTGAGAGTAATCGGAAAATCTAAGTCGTACTTCCAATGCTTATTTACACCAGAGAATGACATTACATAACGCTAATTCTGAGAGTTTTCCCAATTCATTTTTATTTTCAAATAGTTAAAGGAGATAAGCCCTACAGCGAATGTTGTTTATTTACATTATATAAATTCAAAGCAAAGCCACTCCTAGAAATATTATTTGCAATATATTGCAAGAAAGAAGTTTTATTTTATTTTTGTTTTGAAAATCTGCATGGAAGATGCTTACTGTATAATTAAATTTATGCTTTAATGTCAGTTGAACAAAACAGTCAATCGAAATTAAACTGGAAACGGTCTTTAGCATCTCATTGAAATAATTTGCATTTGAATATGATTTAAATAACATATCAAGTGACTAGAACAACATTGCAATTTTAAATGTTTTATTTATTAGGTTTATCACCGGGTTTATTATTTAACTTTTAATCATTATAATTTGATATTTTTATTCTTCTATATTCAATGAATTTTCTCTCACACTCAGAACCAGACAATCTCCAGACTTTTTACGAAGAAATCACTGTGTCAGCCGGTTTAATCCTTTCATAATCATACATTGTATCAAGTCAACAAGCTCGATTATTCAGAGCTTATTTTTACTATGATGTTTTGTTTGCTTTTGCAACGACCTTGCTGTTTTAATTTGCACGATTCTTGGTCCATTTGCAAGTCAAAAAAATCAAACACGTTTAATAAATGTATTATCATGAATGCAAACTTTTTTGGTAGTATGAAAAAATCAAATCTCTCATTTATCGATTAAAATGTGAGTTTAAATTTAATGGCAAAGATTTAAGGTGATTTCTTTTTTAAACTGTAGTTTGTTATTGATAGATATGTGACGATACCAACTCAACATGGCAAGCCAAAGAAGGCGCCATTATGGGTGAGTTGTTTTATAACTTTGATATTCACTGTAATCATTCGTAATGAAGTTACTGTTTGCCGTTCTGTCATAAAGTGCTCAATTTCATATAGACAGAGCACTTTATGTACTGCACCCGCTATTACCCGCTATTTGCTATTTGGGTGGAGCTGTACAGTGTACACAGCGTATCGGCAGGGTTGTACACGCTGTTATATGTACCAAAAGGCGTATTCAGTAAACATTCGACTTGGGTAACTAAGCCTAGTTTTGAATGGAGACGTGCCATTTTGGTTCAAAATTTAGAACTATAATTCCATAATTCTGAAATAATGTTACCCATTATTTTGCAAGCATGATGAAAAATAAACATATAATTCCGCAAGGCAAATAACATTTTTAAAACACAACAAAATCTTCAAACAAATTTTGAATGTAACCACAATATGCCCCAAAATCTCAATATTACACATATTTCATACTTTCATTTTGTTAATGCTGAATTTTGCGATTATTTCCCCAAAACGGTACCCATAATTCTTCATGTTTCTGCAAATGGTACCCATAATCCGGCATATATTTCAAAAATTTATACCGATAATTCTGCACTTTTCAGAAAAAGCTACTACTTAATAATGGCACGTTACCGTACGTCAAAACAAACTAAGGTACCCCCCTCGAGACATTCGATGAAAATTTTCTTAAAAATCCGATTGATCAATGACACATAACCCTTTTTCTTCACATAGCCATTGCCAATGTAATACAGTGCTTCAAGTTGACAATTGCAGACAAGTCCGCGCTTTTGAAGGAAGGCCCCGGTGATGCACCAGGGGGTACAGTAATCTGCAGAAAAGTAAGCCAATGTTTACAATTGACTATGTTGCATTTGTATTTAATAAACGTTTTTGTTTCCCTGCCATAAATTCTTTTATTAGATTTTCTAAAACGTAGAAGATATCAAGCTCAAGGTGAAAATAATTGGCCCATTGACAAATTGTGATATCCAAGATTGAAAGCTTGTGTAGGCCTGAAACAACTTTGTCATGCTAGTAGGTGTAATATGTGTTACATTTAAATATATAAATACATTATTTTTATAAAAAACATTTTATAGGAAATTCAATACTTGTGCTGCTTGTAACTAAGAAACTTTCACCGACCAGTTTTTTTGCAGAAATCAAAACTTTTTTCTGACCACTTTGTATATCCAAGTGTGTGATGGGATGTCATTTTATTGATTTAAATTTCAGATGTACAGGATTCTAATGTTTTTCTGCGATTCCAATAAATGTCTTCGAGTACTCAGTTTTATGAAAAATTAAACAACTTTGAGTACTGAAAATATTCCAAGTTTTTTTTATAAAATACTAATTGACTCATGTAACTGTAACTTATGTAAGAAAATGAAATGCTTTTGCCCATACATATCACGATGAATAGTTGTTTTAATTAGCAGAGATAACTCATCAATACTTTAATTATGTTTCTTTTTTTCTAGTTTGGAAAACACTTCTTTCTGTCTCTACCTTCCTTCATATCCGAACCATTGCAGAAAATCTTGTATAAACTGCTTTCGAATTCCCAGCTCAGTATCAAAGAACACGCAAACAGAGCTTTTTACTCTTTCCTTTTACGTTCCGACTTTTCGGTGAGTACCAATATCTTGTGGCTTCAATTCGCATCATTATTGTCTGGTGTAAGATGGGACAGTTATAGTCATGTCAGTTACTGTCATGACTATAATTAACCCACCATATAATGTCAGTTACTCATGATTGAGGGTATCATTGTGGGCTGAAATATGAAAGTCGTGGTATGAATGTCTGGTTCTAAGAAAATCAGATTCAACAAAAATCAGGTGGAATGAAAGTAAAATGGTATAAAAATTAGGTGGTATGAAAGTCAGGTGGCATGAAAATTAGATCGTAGGAAATTCAGATGGTACGAAGCTCTAACAAAAAATCAGGTGGAATGAAAGTAAAATGGTATAAAAATTAGGTGGTATGAAAGTCAGATGGCATGAAAATTAGATCGTAGGAAATTCAGATGGTACGAAGTTCTAACGATTTTCTTGTCTAACTAGCACAAACAGTAGTATATTTATCGACAGATGAAATGGTTTTTGAGGACTTTTGAAATTTGATACTTCTTTCCTAAACTCCACCTGACTTATGCATCTCAGACGTTGCCGCGTGAGACATTTAAGACTACTGGTACTGTCTTCCAATTTGTAAGCTACTTCTTTAAAATTAACTCTGTTCAATGCTAGATTAAGAATTCATTTATATTACTTTTGCCGTTGGCCTAAAGATTTATTTGAATGAAACTGAACAAAAATCTAGTAACTTACTAGTTTGCTATGGTCAGGTCCATTTTATTAACTGTATTGGAACAGTTGATTTTGTCGCAACACGTGCCATCCCAATCACGTAATAATTTTCCTATGAACTTTCTCTTCGTTTGCCAACCTCTCGAGAGGTTTCGTTTTTAATGTTCTCTGTTTAAAAAGGTTTTCGAAAATCGCAGTAATTTGTCAAATCGATTTGAATTCATATTGTATTTCTGAATGCTTTTGCATCCTTTTCGCAGCAAATCCTAAAGTCTTTCAAGGAAGTCCTACTTTACCTGGCACGAGGAGCTGTATATGGAAAAGAAAAGGTTGGTAGAAATTAAAAATATATTTGGATGATTCTCATGCTGCTTACGTGCATATATCTTAAGTATTTTTGTCTATGTCGTTTTTTTCGTTTAAAGGTCTGCTGGAATTCAAAAATGATTTGTTAATCATTGCCAGTTGATTAAAATTAAATTCAGTTAGTAACCTATTTTGCATAGCTTTAAAAAAGCAAACATTTCAAGAAAAACTACAGCTTTTACAAGTACATTCTTCGGAGTATAAAACTTCAGAAAGCTAGGATATATATATATATCCAGTTGTTGATCAAATAGGCCAACAGAAAATGCGAGCACACGGCTGTTCTGTGCCACTTGCCTATAGTAAATTTTACTAATGAAGTCCATAGGTGAGAAATAACTCCTATCTCCACAACAACAGTTTTCTCATTTTTGCACACCTCAATAAATATTTTGAGGTTTTATACTCTTAACATTGTCAGACGAAAAGCTTGAGTATTTTTTAAATGTTTGCTCTTTCATAGACTTAATTATGTTTTGTACTACCAAAAAATTATTTGCATTTCAGGGAAAAGGTGACTGGAAATTCACTGATGCTAACAAAGCCGATGGATATATCAAAGCGGCAGAGTTCCTTATCAAGGTAAACTTTGTTGATATTAGGCGAATGGATAAGCTTCTTACATGTAGAAAAATCCGTTCATGGAGCATGTAAATTGAATTTAAGAATGCTCCGCTTAATTAACCTTTCATTGATCATCACAGTCAGGTTTTTGATTTTGCCAGAATAAGTTTTCTTGTGTTAATATTTCTTCTACACTCTTTTCTTGTAAAAGTTGTTTGAATTTTGCTGAGCCCCAATATTTTTAAAAATGTTTGAAGCTGACCCTAAAATGATTTTGAAACCATTCTTCAGAAGAAGTTGAAAATTCTTTGCTACTGTTTTTCATAACAGTGCTTTCTGAGTTTTGTAGTAAATTGGAATTTGGTATCTTAAGTCATCTTTGCTTTGCTTGCATAATCCATCTTTAGATTCTTTGATAAGTTGCTGGGTCTGTGCAATCATCCGTTCTCTAGTGAAAACTGTACCTTATACAAATGTCCAAAGTTAATACTAAAATCAATCCAACAATGTTATCAGATATTGTCGAGTTGCCCCCCCCCCCACCTCATTATTTGACAGGTATCGGTCCCTGGTCTATCAGATCCATCAACTCAGAATTCAATTCATAACCTGGTATTTATTACAGTATTTTGCTTTTCATGCTTTACCTGTCTCTCGATTTCCAGCAAGTTCCTACTGATTACATTCTGCACAACTGGCATTTGTGCTTTGCTACCATTTCCCATTACCTGATGCACCCAGCATCAACTGTAAGGCAAGCCGCAAGCTCTGTCATCAAATACCTAGGTATGAGTTTTTCTTTCATTTTTTGATGTAATTATAAGCAGATAGCACTTCACAGGGCCGCCGAGAGGTTTTGGAGGCCCTGGGGCAGAAAGCGAAAGAGAGCCCCGTGAGCAAAACGAACAGAAAAGTTTTGCAGCCACGCCCTTTAGATTGGCTGAAAATCATTCATTCCTTTAAATCATTTTTCTTTTTATTATTACCTAACTATTAATTAATTCAATTTAAGAACGGAATTCATTACTTTGTAAGGCCCCCTAGACCTTGAGGCCCTGGGGCAATTTATCCCCTTGCCCCCTCTCGACGGCCCTGGCAGTTCAAATAAATAGTCTTAAAAACTGTAGCCTTTCTAAGTAAGCTCTTCTGCTCAAATACTTATCCTATGAAAATTTATTTAATCAAATCTGAATAAGGCAAGCCATAGACGTTGCAGGGGGTACGTGTTTCCCTCCCCCCACTTTAAAGATACAGAGGTAAGAAGCCTACTTAAAGCTTGCGGAGGTGCCCCTATTATTACTACATATGTACCCCTCCTCCCAGTTTTAAAATGCTTCCTACGACTTTGAGGCCACAACTTTTTGGGGCATAATATTTTTGTGTACTATTCGTTTAATTTTGTTCATCGTTTTCACAGTTTTATTTCTATACCTCTCTCTCTCTCTCTCTTCATAAAAGACAGCTGATTTCGAACAAACTGTAAATTTTAACTCCGTTAAAGTCTGGAAATAAAATTTACCACATATGAAATGTCGAACTTTGTTCGATACAAAGAGACTTTTGTTCTTTTGTTCTATTGATTCATTCTTATCAAAATCCATTGTTTCTTGTTTTGTTCCATGGAGACTGTTTTTTTAATTATGGAAATTTTATGTGATTTCTTGCAACTTTTTCGGATAGTTTTTTCGGCAGTATATTTTGTTTTTATTTTTATGCAGTTTTGAGTTTTGTTGCACAAAGGCTGATTTAGTGAAATATTAACACGATTTTGCTGTTGTTTATTGTTCTTGTTAATTTCTTCTTTTGATCCATCTTCGTACATCACCAGTACATTTTTCACAAAATATTTTTTTTGAATTATTTTTATTTCCTATATATATATATATATATATATTCATCAGAATGCCTTATGCTTGTTATTTCAGTTGCCAAACAAACCCCAAAACTGGTAATGCCAAATTTAGTTGCACAGAATCTTGTAGCTGGTTGGAAGACAGACATAGCCTCCTTGAAGGAGCCTTTCAGCTCACGTGATACTTCCCCGAATGCCCAAAAAAACAGCGTCAGATGCATTGAAAAGAAAAACAACTGTGAGGAACTTCAATTTTTGGGCCTTAGATAAAACCGAAATAAAATCGTCTATATTCTTGATACTCAACGTCCAACTGTTTTTTTTTCATTTTTCTTCTTGAGCAATTTATGTTGTGTTAATCTTCTTTATAGAGTTTTTTTAGTTAATATAAAGGGCTTGCATTCTTTTTGGGGAATTTTCACATCGTTGGCTTGATCATAAAAGTTGCAAAAACACTATCAGTTGATTTATATCTCTCATTTGCTGGTGGCATATTACGTATCTCATTTGCTGGTGGCTACAAATCTTTTGTCTGAAACGAAAGGAAGCCTTTTTATACTGTGCAGGAACATAGAAGGTTTCGGGTGTTTAAATATAAAGGAATAGAAACGAAATGATAACAGTACTGAAAATTAAAATGAATCTGCCTTTCTTTATAAGATAGCAGAAATAGCTCAAAAATAATCTAAGTTTTGCTGAGCGGGACCTTTATTGTAATTATTTATAGAATTCACTGTTAATTATAAAATTGCAAAATATACTGATACGAATACTGCTGTTGAATTTATTGCTAATATAGTTAATCAAGTTTTAATATTTATGATGAGTAAGTAATAAGTGTTTGATATTACGTTAATGAAACCTCTGGCCTTTTTACATGATTTAAAAGAAGATGAAACTGAATTTTTTTCTCACATTGCATTGATTTGAAAAAACATCAACAGATTCACTTTTCAGCTATTGGCTTTATTTCTGATGTACGAATTTTTTCGTTCTCTATTTGTTCTTGATAGTCCTTTTCTATGTTTTCAGGGGATGTTGACGTCACAGAGCTGTGGGAATGGAGAGAAGGAAGACTTTTAGCATATGAACTAATTTTGAAATACTTGATCACAAATCACATCCATTATACTTTTCCAGCCTACACCCTTACCCGCGCCGTTGTTTCGAGGAATTCCTTTTCCGAAAGGTATTTTATTTTTGCTGAAAATTTTGGCCTAACCTCCATTGCAATTATAAGCTAAAGTCCTAAGCACATATGTCGAAAGGTTTAACACTAATGTCAAGAACTGACTTGTAGCCTGAATATTTAGGACAACTTGGCATCCCTGAATGTTTAGGACATCTTGTCAACGTCTCAAGGGCGTCGCCAAAATGGTGGTGTGGATGGAGTGGTGCAGCTCTCCCCCATGAAAACCTTTTTCGGTCGGCATATTAAGGACTTTTGCCGGGCAAAAGAAGCAATTTTGTACTCTTCCAGTCACCTTTTTCACAATTGTAGCGTATTAACATTTCTGTAATAGTTGAACCTTCAAAGTATGGCACTTAAGTTTGAACTTTGAAACAGAAACGCATAAAAGTAGCATATAAGAGTGTTTTTCTTTTGACCACACCCTTGAAGGTGAGACACACCCTTTTTGTCGGCAAAAACCACTTCTTCGCCCCTCCATAAAGATTTTTAGTGTCGCCCCAGATCCCTCTCTCCGTTCAATGTTGGGGCGTATGGATTTTAATAGAGTATGTATAAGTGTTAAATTGAAGGGTAGGGGGTCTGTCAAATCTTAGCACTGTCTGTACAGAATGATGTATATATGTTCATTTTTGTGACGCTTATTTTGAAAGGAAGTAGTCAACAGTCTTGTGACCAAAGGGCTTTGCCAACCCCTACGTTTTACGTATTGAAAGAGAATGTACTGATAATTCAAGTTCCTTCTCACATTCTATTTGACCATGTTAATTGTAATGACTTTTTCATAAAGATTGAAGTGAATTTAGTGCTTGTTGTTGCAGTTGTATTATTGTATCATAGGGGTTCCAAGTCCCTTCCTTTAAAGGACTATCTATTGTTTGGGAGTTTTGCCGTCTGGTTTGTAGTCTAGCTGTACTAATGAAAGCTGTTTTGTTTTGTAGAAAAAATATTAGCAGTGAACACAAATTTTCAGTGAGTCATAATTTTGGATCGAGACGAGGCAGAGGGTTTTCAAGGCACGAGGCTCTCTCGAGGTCATTGACAATGGTACGCAGGAGATATATTTTGAGTGGCTAAAGATCTTCTTACATATGGTTGATAGGAAACTAAGAAATCGTGCAAGTGTTGAACGTATCCTAAAATAACAAGATTTTGTCTTCTTAGATTTTTTATAAAGTTTCCAAAGCATCATGTTGGCTTCCTTCGCCCTCTTTGATATTTAAAACGAATAGTACTTTGCAGGTTTTCCATTATTTAGATATTACCCAAGTAATATTTTTAATTCATTTTTTTAACAACCAAAAAAAGTTTTGCTGTTTCCCTCTATGATATATATTTTATACTGCCAAGTGTTTACTGTTCGAATGTTAAGCCCATATTTCCTGCAGAAGTTGGCTAAGACTGGCTGGCTGGTCCGATTGAGGTATTTTAGTCGAGCAATTGAGCGTTTGAAGGCCGGATGCTCTGCCAGACAGTTACCATTAGAACAGGTGGAGAAAGGGATCGGACCCCGAACCACCTGGTTCCGTGTAAAGCTCTTTACCAAGTGACCTACGGCTGTTCTCATTCAGTTTTTACAGTCTATTTACATTTTATATAAAATAATGTCTTGTACAATAATATTTGTCAACGCTTTGCTTTGAGGTGTCCTTGAAAGGTCTAATAATGTAGTCACTTCTTTCACTGCTCTACCTTCCCGTTACCTTTTGCTTACTACTGGGTCCAGAACAAGCTAAATATAAAGCTTGTTGTGTTGAATTGCTCCTTTGAATTAATGATCGCTCAATTATTCAATTTAATTGATATTCTCTTTCTTCAGGAAAGCGACCCGACTACACAGAGGTACATTTCGTCTCTAATCGAAAAAGAGAAAACAAAGAATCAGGTATATATACTTCTCTCTCCTTTTGATAAAGTAAATTTGATTTTTAGAGAGGGCTGGGGGGGGAGGGGGCGGGCTAGGGATGTGTAATTTCCAACTAATCACTCTTCTCTAGTAACAATAGATCAGTAGCATTGTTGTTGGATTATTGAAAGAACGGTTGGTAGCTTTAGCTCGTTATTTGGTTAGAAGGCTCGCTCCTTTCTTGAAGGAAAAGCAATGACTACCAACAATTTGCAACTTGTGGACTCCTAAACCCCTTGTTATGAAAAAGATTGTTGGCTTAAAGTTTGCGATACCTACGGCATACTTTTTTATGTCGAAGGCCTATTTTGGTGTAAGTTGTTGGGTATCGAAATTTATGACTTGAACATCCCCTAGGCCACACGATATCCTTTGCAAAGTATCTTTTTATTCTTTGCTAACGCTAAATTTGTAATATTTCTATTTTTTATCTACAGACGCAATCCTTGCTTGAAATCATGAAAAGATCAGAAGGAGAATCCTCCCACATGGTAGGCAATGTTATCATTAGCTTTTTATATACTACCTCCAGTTTCTCACTGCCTGTGATCCGGTGACCTGTATATAAAATACACCCATGTTACCTAGAATAGCTTTATAAGAAAGAGGACTGATTTCGAACAGTGAAGGCTCTTGTGCAACCGGCATGCTTAGCGGCAACTGCCTTGAGAAATGGACTGTGTTTTGTATTTTCATGCAGTACGATATTAGGCCGGTTTTGGAATTACAATCGCAAAGCATGCCGGTTGCGCAAAAGCCTTTAATCACCCGCTATCCTTTTTTATCATGCATTATCATCATCACTTCATAAAGTACTTGAAGAGCTAATCGAAATGGCGGTGACCTTAGGCACATTTTAAGAAGATTTTCTATAAGAAGATTTTTTACCCATTTAACATTCTATTTCTTACATACAGTTATTACCCTCGATTTCGAAGATGAAACTGCATATTAAGAACTTCATGGCTGCTTTTTAGATTGACAATCAAGCACCTTTAATGTCAAAACCACTTTGTAAGATTGAGGGAGCTGTTCTGCCTGTTATAGAAATCACAAGTTGTTTATGCGAGTTTTTACAGTATAGTTCTTTAGGAGCACTATGACAATGCAGGGTTGTTCTGTTTTAAGCATTGTTTCCTTTGGTAGAATGAGCTTTTTCATTTAGTATTATACGAATCAACATTTAGTTGTTTACATCAAGATCAACATTTACTGCTCTACGTAGAAACACTTTTCAATTTTTCTATTAAAGATCTTTGATGAGTTGGAAAGTAGACTTCGAGAAAGTGAGTTTTTTAGGTTATCAAGTTTTTTGAACTAATTCAGTTATACAACTTGACGTATAAGCAGAACATGCTGTTGCATTAAGCCTCGCGAGAATTTGTCTTATGCAAGGGATTTTTATTGCCTTCTCGTGGCATCCTTGAACTTGCAGCAATTGAAAATAGGACGCATGTTGATTGGACGGATCTTGAAACAAGACGAGAATCGATCAACCTTCTGCTAGGCTTTTTGTGATAATAAAGTAAAGATTGATATGTTGATTGATTGTTTAAGAGTTCAACCAAATGAGATGAATTACTCGGCCTGTTATGTTAGGCTAACTTGCAAATGATCTCGTCAGATACAGGCAATTCAATTTATATCAATGTTTGTAATTCTGCTATTCTTTAAATTAGAGTAAATTACTGATTCTTGGTAAGCAATGACTGTCCTTTTATGACATCAGTCGGTTTCCTTTAGTTTCACAGTAATCAAGCTACTTTGCAAAAAGCTCTATTAAATATTATCGCGTTTCCAGTTGACTTTTGACTTGTTTTTTTCTAATTTAGGCCTTGATTTTTAAGTTTGTGTCTCCTTTTTTCCCTTCTTGTCCAAACATTATAATGAAAGCTTTTCTTTTCAGACGTTTGTCTCTATAGTTCGGTTACTACTGCATCCATAAAAAAGTTGGAAGATTTTAGGTAAATTTTTTTTATATTTAAGCTCTACTGTTGCGTAACTGTTAATAAATAATGTTGACAGGAGTACAAGAAAATCCACAAGGCATTTGTTGTGAAAGAGCTCGTGATGATACAGCTGATTTATTACATATGGTCAACAAGCAATTGTTGTTTGTGAGAGCCGAGTTTGCTTGAAGTTATGCCTTCCTGTGGGTCATCTTAAGCAAACAAAACGGTCGGCTTGAGATAAAAGTCCATGCTACTTTTTTGTAGCCCGCTACGAACCCCCTGAGAGCCACAAAAATTCACCCCACATCTTGTTTCCCCGGGTCTTTCTAACTTACATAGTTTGTCATAGCAATGCAACATGTCTGCATCAAAGACCTTCTGTCAAATTCCAAGTTTCATCAGTGATGGCGAAATGAGTTGAAGCAACTTTGTTCCCTCACTGATATTCAATCATTGCTTTCTTATCAAAACTGTAATTACATTTTCTGCAGGTATGTTTTTTATCAAAACTTTAAATTGACGTTAACTTGGATATACGTGCATTTTCCTCTTACTGCACTAAAAAAGCCAAGGTCATGTATTTTTCCAAATTGTCGGGTAATCGCTGGACCAAACCAAAAGACAAAGGAGAATTACTATCAGAGTATGTCCGCTCTATCGTAGAATAATCCGGATATTTTCCGATTTTTTCCGTTCTTTTTTGCTCGGACAGATTGGATGATTTTATGTATCTCATGTTTTTTGGTGGAGATGAAATTATGAAGGCCCGGCACTTTTAATTTTTAATAATGAGATTGGATTTCAAATTTTACTTTTAATTCTTAGCGAAGAATGTGCATCGTTGTCCAAACCTCCAGTTATTGGTCCCGACCCGGTTCCATTCGGAAGAATACTCACTCAGGTAACAACATACGTATGATTTTGTCAACCAGGTCGTTGGTTTCAACATCATTTATGTTGAATGCATGTTGCATGATTGTGCAAGAGCTTGCAACGATGATTATTTAAAAGGAACAAATGAATAAGGAAAACAGTGACAAATATTCCGGCCTATTTAGGACAAAACATATGATCCACGGATCCGGGATGACGTTCCATCATTATTTGAAGGCAAAAGACAGAAATTTAAGTGGCTATCTGCCAATCAACAATTGGCCAATCATTAAGCTTGATACCACCCTTAATGATTGGCCAAACGTCAGGCGCAATTGATTGGCCAGCAATTGATTGGCCAGCAATTGATTGGCCAGCAATTGATTGGCCAGCAATTGATTGGCCAGCAATTGATTGGCCAGCAATTGATTGGCCAGCAATTGATTGGCCAGCAATTGATTGGCCAGCAATTGATTGGCCAGCAATTGATTGGCCAGCAATTGATTGGCCAGCAATTGATTGGCCAGCAATTGATTGGCCAGCAATTGATTGGCCAGCAATTGATTGGCCAGCAATTGATTGTCCAGCAATTGATTGTCCAGCAATTGATTGTCAGCTGGCTTAAGCAAATTTACCATCTGTCGATTGCTTTACTTTTGCCTTATTTTTAATGCACGCAAAGAATTGCTGCAAATCCATCCAACGTGTACCCACGAGGTTCCTCGACCCATGTGCATTCAAAAACGAAGCTTTCTTGCTGCTGATGATATATTTTCAATTCAATTTCTATTTATATTTTACAGATATTCGCTCAAACTCTCGAATGCATGGCGGATACAAGATGGGAATTAAGACGCATGGCTCATCAGGTGAACACTTTCGAAGTACATTAAAGAACTAGAAATAATGCAAAATGTTCACAAAAGTTTTTTACACGATACATCTTCTTCATGTTCTGTTTCTACCTCCTTATCATCTCCATCTTAAACTCCGCCTCATTCTTTTTCCATTTTCAATTCAAATTCCTCTTTAACAGTTTGTTTTTTTGCTTTTTATTCTCCCCTGTTCTTCTCTGTTCTCCCCTGGTCTCCTTTGCTCTTCCCTGCTCTCCCCTGCTCTCCCCTGCTCTCCCCTGCTCTCCCCTGCTCTTTCCTGCTCTTTCCTGCTCTCCCCTGCTCTCCTCTGCTCTCCTCTGCTCTTCCCTGCTCTCCCCTGCTCTCCCCTGCTCTCCCCTTTGCTCTCCCCTGCTCTCCCCTTTGCTCTCCCCTGCTCTCCCCTTTGCTCTCCCCTGCTCTCCCCTTTGCTCTCCCCTGCTATCCCCTGCTCTCCTCTGCTCTCCTCTGCTCTCCCCTGCTCTCCCCTGCTCTCCCCTGCCCCTCCCTGGCAAGTTTTTCCTCTCAAGTAGGATGTTTATTGTTTCCACTTCCTCACTCTGAAATACAAAGACAAATATGTATTTGTAGCCTGCCCATTCGTATTTTCTTAAATATCCACATCATGTCCTTCTCTGGCTATTAAATAATCAATAAAGATTCTAAATCTGAGAATTCCTTGCGTGTTTCCTTTTGGTAGCGTCAATCTTGTTTAAATGAGTTTAATATCCTGTTGTTATCACTTCTGTCAACCTGCCTTAGGTTCATCATTTTTTTCTTAAGCATGTTTCTATGAAATATCACTACGAACGTTGAACCTTGCCAATATCTTCCTTTAAAAACTTCTGTTTCCCCTTTTGATTCAAACATATTCTCTATCGTAGGTCTTTCCTTTGATATCTGAAACAATTCGATTTTATGATGCAAAGATTTTAGAAAATTTATGGGAGAAGCATTTGTCTGCCGATGCAAGCAAACTTGGTTTTGGTGCTTGCGTCTCTCTGAAATACTCCTTGGAACACGTGGCAAAGCTCGTGAAATATTTTGAAAATCCACCAGGATTTTGGAAAGTAAGTTCAAAGTGATTAATTAACTACAATTGCATTCAATGTTGATTAATGGATCATTGCAATATTATATGTGTTGGTCAGAAACTCGAAGCTGCAATGAAAAGAACTGAATTTAAGCTCAACAAAGGGAAATTTTATAAAATTTGAGTCCATTTTTGCGAAGTTTCGATTTTTGAAGAATAATTATTTATCGAAAAATATGTTGTATTCATTTTTTTTGCAGTTTTCATGCTGTAAGTTTATAAGGGAATGTCTCCAATTGAAAGAATGCAGAGAAATATCTCTACAGCTCCCCTAATTAGCTCCTTGAGCCTTTTTAGACCTTGATGGGTCTTGCTCAGCCTTCATTGGTTTTTGATTGATCTTTATAGGCCTCCGAAGGTTTTTAGTTAAATGTTATGGGCCCTGTTTAATGGTAGATAATGTGCGTGGTCTAAATTGCCCCCAAGAACCAGTGAATTGTGCCAGATTTCACCACCATCGTAGCTACTATATCATACAGCCAATTGTTTCTCTGAATTCTGACGATTTTTGATCCTGGAGTTATTAACTGGTCTGACTTTAATTTCCTGAAGGTGCAAATGGCTTCAGTTCCTTCAAGGTTTCAAATTATATTCCAAAGCAGATAAGACCCACAAATATAGCTTGAATAAATCACTTAGCTGTGAATGTTTGGAGTTCTTTAAAGCTTGGAGATTGAGGTAGCTTTCAAAAAGTCCGTTGGAATAGGGTATCCATGTCCTAGGGGTTTTCCAATTTCTTTTCAGGCTCGTTCTCCAACTTGTAAATGTTATGGAAATCTCCAACGGTTGATATCTATGATTTTGAATGAATGGCGAGGAAGGGGGAAGGGGGGGGGGTGTTTACACTATATATTCTACTATCACTGTTTGGCTTTAAATCTGTGTCCAGGACTATTAGTTAAACTCAACTTTAATTATTTGATTGATCCTTGATTCTTCGTGTCTTAATACCTTTTACGATACTTTGATTTAGGACATTGACAGATGCAGGGTTGCGGCGAAGAGTATTGTTGACAGCATTAACGATCGGCTCCCCGGCCTACTTGAAAAGGTATACTGACGTCACCGGCTTAACGTTCATATTTTCATTCCTGAAACTTCGTATATATTAAAAAGCGACGCGCATACATTTTGCGGTTGCTGAACATTTTCGACCCAAAAGGATTTTTTCTTTTGACATTTGGTAAGCAGGTCATGTGCAGTTTGTTTGACATTAACTTGAAGTGATCTCTTCTGATATCTGCTATAAAGCCGACGAATCCCTCTATAGAGTCTAGAGTGCGACGTCATAGAAAATGAATTTTTAAGGATTTTTATATTTTGTTTATAACTTAAAAACGCAATAAAATGCCTCTTAATGTAATCCAAATGTTAAAAATTTATTTTTGTGACGTTGTCATTTTAGATTTCTGTTGACCCCAGTTTGCAAAATGCAGTTTACGTGCACTTTAAAAGGTTTTTTTAAAAATTTATTTTAGGGAATAAGTATTTTATTGTACAATTCCTTTCTTTTTCATTAGGTTAGTTTTATGGTATCTCGGCCTTGTATATCTAATGAGAATTATTTCATTAAAAGGCAAGCATGGTTGCATTGTTTTTTTCCAGCAAATGTCTTCAAACAACAGCATTTTATAAGGCATGCTTCTTTGTTTTCATTTAGACTGCTGAAATCGTCTTTCGACCCTGCTTCGATCGACTCACGATTATATCAATGGAAATTATACTGCTTTCTGTTATTCATTTTCCGCAGGTACAGTGTTTTTAGTTTATTCTATAAATTTGATTTCACTTCCATTTTCATGCTCAGCTTTGCCATGTTCTTCAGAGGTATCTTCCTTTTCTCAGGGCCTTTGTTTTTTCCTTCTTTTTCTATTTTCCTCCTTAATATCATCATCCGCTAATCTATCTAGTTTATATTCTTTCACAACTTCTTCCTCCTCTTTCTTCCATTGCTTTGTATTTATTCTTCCTTCTCAGGATCCCTTCTTCTTTTTTTACTCCTCTGCCTCTTCCTCTTCACCTTCCTCTCCCTCTTCTTTCTCCTCTCCGCCTTCCTCATCTTCTTCTTCATCTTCTTTTTCCTCTCCTTCTTTTTCTTCCTCTGCTTCTTCTTCTTAGTATTTTACTTTTGCTTGCTACGAAGCTCACTTTTCTTTCTCTTTTAGCACTCACAGCTCTCCTTCTTTCCTAATTTTTATCTCCTCGCTCATACTCTTCCTATCTGTTTTAAATCTCAATCAAAACCTGTTTATTCTAATCTCATGCCTTCAATTCTGCTCACGCTGCTCAAGTTGACTGGGCCTCCTTTATTTGTGATTATTAATCATCAGTATAAATTCAGTTGTGGTTTTCAATATTAAATTCATGAAAATATTTCTGGTAAACTTTCTGTTTGCTTACTAAAATTTCGTACCTAAATGAGGATCGTATTATGTAAAGATGTTTCATATTGTATATTTGTTTGACCAATCCTTTCTCGTTAGCACCATAAACTCTTTCTGTTCAAATTACGTTTTATAGAATGCACTTGAGTGACAGAAATGAGTTAAACTTACTGTTTTCCGGTTTCTCATAAAGTGCTTGATACCGTAAAGGCAGAGCTGTTTACGCTTTTTGTGCATAGAACAGGACAGTTCTTAGTTGCTACTCTGAGTTTCACTCTTAATGCGATCATCAAGCAACTGTGATAGAAAGTTTAAATTGTTCAATGTTTAAGAAAGCATTCGCTTGGTTGGTAGATTGTAGCATTAGCTTGAAGATTTTGAGGATGGTAGTTGTTACTTATTGCAGGTGATGGTTGCATTGACACATATTGGTTTCACATCCAAGCTTCTGAAATATGACAATCATATTTAAATTTGTTGGCAGTCAACGAATCTTTGCAGACGAAAGTTTCTGCTCCATTTTACGCAAATCCGTGTTATAATTCCAAATGATTTTTTCTAATAATTTGTGATTAATGAAGATTCCAAACTCTCTAATTATACATTCAAATTATTTTAGCAACTCAGTCAACAGTGCTTGATATCAAAATTCGTTAAAAAATCAGAAATGCTCTTTATGCAAGCATATCCACAAAATCCATACGGTGAGTCGATTCTCTTTGTTTTCGACTCTGTTTTATCACAGACGATGCAGTTCCCCTCCGTTCGTGTAACATTTATCGTGGTTTTTGTTTCACTTTTAGCAATATAAATCCTTATTGAAGATAAATTGTATATATTGTATTGTAATTAGGGTAAATTGTTTTTTATAAGAGTTTCAGTAAGTATTTTGAGTTGGGGGGCCCTTGAAAATCATCATTGCTGAAGGGCTATCCTCCTTAAACATTTGAAATGGAATGAACTGAAATGAAATCAAATGAAATTGAATGAAATGAAATTGAATGAATATCATTCAGTTTGATAAACGGGTATAACATTCAGCTAAAACAAACGTTTTTGATTAAATTTTTCGGCATCAGTTTCTTTGCTTGTATAACCTAAGCCTTGATGAAAGTCTCATAAATTTTTCAAAATTTGTTCAATTCCTTTACCTTTAATGCAGTTGTCATTCTGACGGACCCACTGTCCTCTTCTTCATCCAGAAACTTTGTCCCTGTGTAGGTTGAAGCTGCAAGCACAACAGATGATCCGCCCTGATACGGGACTGTAAACTTCACTTACATGTTTTTAATTTTTTGTTCCTATTGAGATCCTGCTTTTCTTAGAAATCATACAGAAATATTTTTGTAAATAGCTTGTGATTCAAACAACCAGTTGTTAATATTTCTTTTACAGCGCGATACTTGCGGTCAACTAGAAGCGAACCGGTTGAAGAATTTCAGTCTTCTTGCGATGTACTTCTTAGGTATTTTATATATTACTATTTATCATCCTTTTACTATTTACCCAGCTCTTGTTTAGCTTGTTTTTTTAAAGAATTTTTGTTATGTCATTTTAGCAAAGGCAAATACATGTAGTTTTTCTTAACATACACTACGTATGTTTTTTTCTACGCTAGAAAACGTAGCTGTGTAGATTGAATACTCGGTCTTGTGTTCTTGACACTTCAAATGAACAACTGACTAAGGAGATGATATTTTTTATGTCAATAGTTCACCTCTTTATTCGCTCGGAGCACAATGCATTGTGGTACATGTAGTTAACATCACGCTGTACGGCTTACTGTGATAGAACAGGTGGACAACCTTGCAATCCAAGAAAGTAATGCTGATATTTCATCATGAACCGCCCTTGTTGTTTTTATGTACTTTATCCCGGGGCATCTGGCTCTGTTTTCAGTGAGAACATGGACCAGAACCTCAGAAGATGCAAGCTCGATTGTTGATTAGACTGAGACATGCAAACCTCTTCGTTGATCTCAGAGGAATCTCGATCGTTGGTTTGCAATGCATGCCAACATTACAAAAAAACATTTAAACTCGAAACTTGTTGATAATGCACTGACATGACTGACGAGTAAGCACCGTAGGCCTACACAGCAAACTCAGGACTGTATGTTGTGGAAAGAGGGGAGAATTTGGCACAGTGAGCATGACGCCGAATGTTGACGATTTTGGTTAATGTAGCATCAGATACATGGTCCATGCCCATTTAGACCAATGAACATGAGCGATATTGAATGCAAAATGCAGTTGTAAAGCAGTGGGGGGGGGGGGCCAAGTAGCACTAACATCCTGCAAAGTTTGGTAACAGTAACATTGTCTGTCTGCTGGGCAACATTTATTTCTTCGTTCCTACCTAGGATACTGATTTTTGCCTCCTTTTGAATGAAACACGAAACAACGGTTTAGTAGATACAGTAGGAGGAACGGCAGCAATGAAAGTAATAGAGGATCCCACCCCATCTGACCCAATTATTTTGTTGGCTTAGTTAAAGTTACGCTAAGATAAATTCCACTACGACAGAATGTATAAGGCTAGTATGTCTCGAGCTATTTCAAAACACTCTGTTACTTTATTTCATTTTTAAATTCTTTTTTAGCTGTGCTCCCAAGAATGCATCAACAGAAACACGAGCCCAGAAGGTCAGTTTTTCATTTTACATTGTATTATATCGACCATTGAATTCTTCATATTGAACAAAAAAATAATTTCTGACTTAGCACGAGTGTTATGTCAGGTGTATGTATAACAAACCCGTGGAGTCTTGACTGAAATCGTTTAGGCATAGAACAGTTCAAAGGTAGATCATTCAGTCACTTTTGATGAACACATGTGTAGATAACGATATTTCCAAAATATTAATCAAGTCATTGATTTCATCAGCCTTTTTGAGAACAAAACCAACTGCATTGCTTCGATTGAAAGATTGATAATTAATTATATACCCAAAATTCCTTAATTAGCCCCCGGAGGCTCAATAATTTGGGGCAGTTATTCCGAATAACGGCGTAAAAATTTTCCGACGAGAGAGGACTTCAAAGAGATGGTTGCAAGAAATTGATCCATTTAGGACTACTTGCTAGCGTCGCGCGTTGCATGTACACATGATGTTCGGAAAATGAACAGAATTATAGCCCTAGATAATGGAATCTCAAATCGTCTCCCCAATTATCACGGGCTACCGTTTGCATGCCCATGAAGAAATACAATGTAAAAAAACAATGCATCGTTGAATACCCCAATGCACTTGCTCTGCCTGCCATCGAATTTCGCCCACAGGTAGCAAGAGATTGGTAAGCAAGACATGAAGTGAAATTCACCAATTAGTCACAGTGCTGCGTATGAAAAGAATAATTGCAGCGGTCATTTCCAGAAAGCTTTTATCCTTGACGCAATACTGGGCTGCATCGTGATAGTTGAACTGGGCACATCAATGCCTCAACAACTTCTTGCTGAAACCACGCAATAGGAAATCGTTACTGTCGTAGCAGCATTAAAGAATTAATTTCCAGTCTGAAATAAAAGTTTATTGTTCGTAATTTGGACAAATGGATTCCGACATGACTGAAAATAGACCCCAGAGCTCCACACTTGGAAAACCCAGCGAAAGACTTGAGCGCGAAATGGAAGCAAATGCATCGCCTTTATTGACTGACCGTAGTTTTGGAAATGAAAGAACTGCCGAGGAAAAAGAAGACAGTGGTGTTTTTGATTTTGGTTGTCAGTATTCAAATGATTCCGGAAAAACGGCTGTATCCTTTGCATCCTGGAGCTATGAAATTGTTCAACACTTGAGCCATTGCTCGTATTCAGCTTTTGAGAGTATTTCCATGCAGGACTTGCCTTCCCTTGATCGTCGCTCATCAGCCTGGCTTGCTGGCATCAACGTCCAAAGTATGATTTTAGGCACAAGTGTCCTTGGTTTCCCTTTTGCATTCATGAATGCAGGCATATGGGCCATTCCACTTGTTGTCATTATCGGCACCGCAGCAAGTGTTTCAGCTGGCCTACTACGAGATTGTTTGTATCAAAATTCTCGGAAGCACGGTCGTCCAAAGCGTGTCAGAAGGACCTATGTTGATGTTTGCAATGGGGCTTGGCCCATGTATGGGCGAACAATATCAGAGTTGATCGTGTTTATAGGCCTTTTGAGAAATGTGATCGTTTTGATATTGCTAACAAACCTTAGCGTCCAAGTACTCGGTGACGTGCTTCGAATAGACAAAGGAATCATCACAGTCTCTTGGGCCTTTGCAGTATTACCGTTTTTATTCATAAAGCGAGTTTCTTCTCTGGCATGGATCAGTTTCATTGGACTATCACTGTATCTCGTAGCACTTGCAGCCATTTTGGTCCAGTGTCTTTTGCATTACCCTTCGTGGTCTTTTGCCAACCTTCACTTTGATTTTCACATCGAAAAAATTGGGTTGGCTGCAGGGATTATCATCAACTCCTTCGCGCAGCATTTATCTTTCCCCCCCGTCGAAGGAAGCATGAGAAAACCCAAGACTTATCGCCCGACGTTTTATGTAACATTTGCCATTAATGTTATTGTCAAAGTTTTCTTTGGTGTGTCAGCGGTGTTGACATATGGATCTTGTACTAAACAGTCAATTACTGGCAACCTTTCAGATCGCAAAATATCCGTTCCCTCCAATGCTGCTATCGCGTTTTTCGCATACTTCACTTTACCAATGCAGAGTTTTGTAGTTTTTGATTTGATTGATTCGAAGTTTTTGCCACACTTTCCAATTTTCAAGAGTTCCGCTAGCTGGAGCTGGATGTTCCTATCACGGTCCGTTGTCTTGGTTACTTGCCTCCTTGTAGCTGTGTTAGTGCCTGAGTTTGGCCTCCTTGTCAGTTTTGTTGGCAGCATTAGAGGAAGCTTCGTCAGTCTCGTGTTCCCACCACTATTCTACTTGAAGCTCTTTAAGCATAAAGTAGGATACGTGAGAAAAATCCAGTGTGTTGCTGTTGCTCTCATTGGTCTATCACTGGGTAGTGTAGGGATATACTCTTCGTCAAAAGCAGTTATCTTGCTATGGGTCTAACGAACTCCGTATGGCTGTATAATTCAGCAGCGTATCGCAGATCACTCATGGAACCAACAAACAATTGACTCGCACATTTTGTATAATCCAGTCAGAGCTAGAGTAACTAAATTTACTCGTCATTTTATTATTTTGTTTAATTGTTTGTACAGTTCTTAGCACTTGCTAACAATTTTTCCACGGTTGGTTTCAAATCTTCCAACTCCTAAAAATGTAGCAAAGTCCTCTTTCTTATCTGGCAAATGGGCCAAGAAGTCTGTAGCTAAAACCATTTTTTCAACAACCGTCTCTACCTTCACCATTTCAAATGTTCTCCCCGGGCGTTTTTGATCGAAGTATGTTTTATATTTTGGAGCAATATTACTCACAACTTTTGTCAAACTCTTTCGAAATGCTCAAAAATGTTTTTTACACCTCCCCCCATCCTACTAACACAACTTCTAATCACTTACCTTCGTTTACCTCAATTTCATATATTCTCGGTTATCGTCATTGTTTCAGATAACGATAGTCGCATATAAAACCTTTTTCTCTTTCTGATATCTCTGGTTGCAAACTAAGCTAGCCAAATCTTCTATTTTCTTCAAAATTTCTAAACAGGTCAATTTTATTCCTTTCAAAAATCAATTTGTTTCAATCTTTCAAGTTATGTCGACTTTTTTTCTCCACAACTCTATTCCCCAGACCTCTTTTTCCCAGTCATTTACTTCCCAGACCTCTTCTCCCCGGCCTCCTCTCCCCAGACCTCTTCTCCCCGGCCTCCTCTCCCCAGACCTCTTCTCCCCGGCCTCCTCTCCCCAGACCTCTTCTACCTCGGCCTCCTCCAATGTGGACTATTTTCATCCTTCCCTCTCCCTTAAAACATAAATAAATTTCCTATCGTTTCCATTAGCGTCACTAATTTGCCAAACTTAAAATGAGTTTATATGTAACCGTTTATTTTTCTTGAAATAATCTTGAATTGAAATCTTCAAATTGTTTTTGACAAATGAAATATTTTTAATAGAGGGCCTCCTCGTTTGAATTAAAAATCTGTCATTTGTTTAAATAGAAGGTGCATCTTGTATTTTTCTTCAGTGTGATTTGCTGCAATGCTATTTCTCGATGTAAGTGGCACAAATGGTTCTTAGCACAGGCACGAGGTAGCACGAGAACTTGCTAATCAGGCCCGCAAATTAGAGCGATAGTTGTTCGACTTCTGGGCGTTTATTAGTATTCCGGGATGCTATGATTGTATTGTTTTTACTCCTCATTGGGTCTTTTACATATCATCTAAAAATCAAAGATAATATTTAGCATCATGTACATGTCCATGAGTCCGTATAGTTGAAAGACGGAGGGTCATCTGAGCACCCTTCTGTACAGACAATCAAACTTTTAGCCAAATTAACTAATGAAAAATCACAAACATTAAGGCTCAAAAATGGCAGTTGCTTTCATTTCTAAAGGATACGAATCGTCATGTATTTGTAATGAGATGAACAAGAGCTTGAGAGATGAACAAATTTGCTCTGGAATCTTGTTAACTCGTGTATATCCAGAAGTATCAGAGCGTTGACCAAAGGGCTTGATACGTATTTCGTCATGCAATGCAGGGGGTAATGCTCAGTTGTTGTAGTTTAAGGGGCTCTTAAAACTTCAGAATTTATACAAATTTATGAAAACTAATAAAGGTTTGGGGGGTTTTTTGCCGACAATGTGTTTTCCTGTTCACGCCTGCCCTGCCTTCTGCCCCCTCCTCCCAAATCGATATTGGAGGAAATTTCATCTTTCTTCACTCACGAAAACATTTTTTTATAATTTATCTTGCAAAACTTTTACAAGTTCAGCTTGAAGAGGTAATGTGTTTTTTCTACAGAAGAAATCAATAATAGACCACTTCAATTTGTAAAAAAGCTTCGTTTTTAGGCCAGGGGTCATATTGCTCTCACTGTCATGTAATGCAAGAACCCTTTTGTAAAAATATAGTAGCCCACGGTCAATTGAAAATAGAAAACGTGATCAATTTTTTCGTCTATGAATAAATTTTTGATACTGTGGCATTGACTTGAAATATTTAGCTAGATATATGATTTCAGGGTAATGTTTTAGCTGTTCAGCACAGTCTCGAGACACACCATAAAAATTCCCAAGCTCTCGTTTAATAAGAAATTCGATCAAAACGCTTTATGGCTAGATTTTGGCTATTCTATTACAGGTTTTGCATGCATTTTTTGTCGATGTCCAGAGGCTACTGCCAGCATTTTTGCGATGCTCGAATTTCGAAGATATTGTGAGTACTCACGTTTTGTTGAATTTGCTTGTTTATACATCTTTTGAGTTGTTTTTTTCTTTAAAGATCGGAGAAATACTTTGTTTAAGCAAATGTCGAATTATCAAGAATCTGTTCGCTGTTATTTTGAAAAGTCAGTTGTACTGCAAAATCTCAGGATATTTAAGGACAGCATACTTTCAAGCTTTTTGTGGATAGAAAAGACTCTTCATAGTTATTTCGCTATACTGTGTTTCCGCTTGTCAATGTTATCTTCAAATTTAACAGTACCAAAGGTCTGTAAGTGTCCTTCCATGATATTCAGAGGCTTTAATGCTTTAGAGCCGAATATCGTATCTGTGACTCCACTTTGGCACAACTTCACCAGATGGACAAGTGAATCTGTCATTTAAAGTTTGATAGGTCTGAGGTATGTTATCTAAGGCCTGGAAGGACTTGGGGTATTTTTTAAGACACAATATGGGTCTGGGATATGTTATTTATTGCATGGTGGATCTCAAAGTAGTATTAGATATCTAGTAGATCCTGTTTTTTTCATGGAAGATTACAGATATGTTGTTTAAGGTCTGCTAACTCTCAGGAATGTTAGTGGGTCTAAGGAATATAATCATAAATTCAAAACTTTTAAACTCAATTGATGCTTTGTTTATTTTAGGTTCATTTGCTACCGATAATGTTAATAGAGATCAGTTCGCTGATTGAATTATCCACGGATGTTCAGCCATTGATGCAAGCGTAAGTATCATCCTCTCTTTGGCCATGTCTACACAGTTATGTTTTGCTTTCATTTAAATGATAACCAATGAAAAGTTTTGCGCCTACATGGCAACGATGTTACGAAACATAGCGTTTTTAGAGGGATGTCCTCGTGAAGGCTTTTTCAATTAATATCACAAATTATCTCATTTTCATTTCATTCATTCATTCATTTTATCTTTTTTACCCATGGTAGCCACTCAGTCGAGGACTGATTTACAGGAGGCCATGCTAACATATACAAAAAAATTTAATCAAAATTAACTTTACAAAATCAAACTAATCCATAATGTTATTACAATCGTTAAAAGAAATTTACTTATACATACATTAAAAATAAAGGAAAGGAAGTTATGATTGGTTCTTCGTGAACAGTTTATTGAATTTTTATCGCTTTCGTAAAATTCTTTAAAGTTGACGTATTTTTGGACTTTTAAAAAAAAACCATTCCAAAGTTTCGCACCCTGGTAAGAGAAGCATCTCTGTCCTGTGGCCGTTCTTAGAAAAGGGACTCTTAGGACGTAATCCGAATTTCTGAGAGATCGTGTTGTAGAGACGTTGACTTTAGTAAACATGTCACTTATATAGGAAGGGGCATCACCATTCAGGAATTTGTAAACAATCCTAGCAAATTTAAGATCAATTATCTCCCTTACGGTGGACCATCCAAGTGCACGAATGACTGGGAGTGGCGAAGTATCGAATGGGTTGTTAGTGATCAATTTTGCCGCTCGATTTTGCAGTTTTTGCAATTTTCCGATAATTGATACACCAGCATTTCCCCAAACCGAGCAGCAGTATCTGAATTAGGGCTCTATTGAGCTTCTATACATTGTTTCAATTGTAGCAGGCAGGAGATATTGTTATGCAAACGAAGAATGACAATATACCTGGAGATCTTTTTTGTGACAGTCGTTAAATGATTTTCTATCTAGTCATGGAACCAAACCTTCTTATTTCTAAATTGGCGATGTTTTTAATCTTTTTCAATTACCTTCTGGTTTGCTAGAGTAAAAAGCAGGAATCCTTGAAAAGAAGAACGTAAGAATTTAAGAATCTAAAATCTGCCCTCCTTTGTTTAAGCATTTGATATATAAAAACCTTTTTAGGCTGATAGATATATACGGTTCCTAATTCACAAGTTTCTTATGAAATTTTGCATGTTGATCAATGAACACCTAGTCTAAGGTTTTTTGGGGGTACAAACCTCTCAAATCTTATACCTGAAGCTAAAACAATAGTTTAAATACCTATTTTACTACCTTTTCTCATAATGTTTGTTTTGAAGGAAATATCTTCTTTTTCAGTTGCCATGTTCTACTGCGGGAAGACAGCCTAAAATCAGAGGGCAGGTTCGTTATTTGTTTGTTATTGTCACAAGTGTATTTTAGATATTAAAAATTGTGTTTGCTGCTTATTCCTTTTCAGTTCACTTTCTGTATGTTTCTACTTACTTTGAACATTTCAAGAAATTAAAACAGTTTCCCCCTATTCAGACCTCTAAGTAATTGCCCATTCGAAATCCCCAATAGGGTACCAATGTGGCCCCAATGTCTATCCCATTCAGACTCCCATTGTCTTTCCCTTTCACCCTGTAAATATTTCGCCCATTCAGAGCATAATATCAGCTCCATTCAGACGATTAGCTTCGTCCATGCGGGCCAAAATCAGACCCCTTTTTTTACCGTTGTCTACATTGTCAAGAATTTGGTTTGAAGCGATAAAGTACAAGATGTGTACAGGATATTGCATTTTCTAAGGTAGTGGTCATAAATCATTGCAGGAGCCAATTTTGAAGCAAATTATGAGAAGTCTGAAAACAAGTTTTAGGCTACATTTTGTGTTTCATGAAACTGGGTCTAATTTTTTCCACAAATTTTCAAAATGCTTCAACCCCTACCCTGTTTTCGATAGTTACAGCTCTGTTATTCTTTTAAATGATATTTGCATTGAAGAGCAGCAAAATTATTACTCATATAATTGTCCATTTTCTCGATCGCTTGGATAGAAAAATGACAGAATTGGCTCACCTTGGCCTTGCTATGCAAATTGTCCTTGTATGCTAATTTTTGTCGAAATTTTTGTTTCTATCAGCCAAAAGAGAACTGATTTCACCCGAAGTTTGATAACATAAACTAAACTATGTGGCTAGACTGACAGTTTTTATTTAAACGAGAAAATCAAATATTACAAAACTAGCTTTTTTACAAAGCATTTGAACAAGCCCAAGCCTGACATGCCGCTTGTTTCTTGGTACTCCACCTAAGTTGTCGAAAGGGTTGGTTGTTTTGTTCGTGTTTGAGACCAAGTATGTCCTCTGTTTTGCAACAAATATGATACATAACACACAATACGTATAGTGTTGCTTGCCACAATGTATCTGTCAACAAAATTTGTAGCCAAGCCTAATTTGATGCATGTTCTTCAGCAGTAGATCGCTGTTATCGACGTCATCATCCAAAATGGTTTTGAACTTCGCCTGTGAAGAAATCTGTCACATACTTCAAACTAAGGTGATTTTGCTACATTGTTTCCCTAAGTTGTTTGTTGGATGGTTGATCTAGAATATGTTATATAATGAGGTCGGTTGTGGTTATTTTCTTTTCACCTATAAAGAATTTGTATGCATTTCTGTGAACATTTCGCACAACAACATTGAATCCTATACGGTTTTGGGAGTTTCCAATTAGAAGTTTTGTAACCAGCCTGCTCTTCATAACGACTGATGAAGGTGCTGACTTGATTTTTTTCTTTTTTTAAGGATACAGAGATACAGCTGGTGCGTCAGTTCTTGGATATTTTGCTCCTAATTCTGCGAATGCAAGAAAAAGATGCCAATTTTCGAACAGTGTTTGCTGCAATCACCTCCAAGATGGCTTCGGTAAGTACCTACTTACTTGAAAGGTCATGCGCCTTCAGTGTCTAAGGGGGCATTACAAATGCGCACGCTGGATCCCCATCCCCCTTCACAAATGCGCACGCCGGATCCCTCTCCCCCTTTGCAAATGCGCACGCCGCATCCCCTCCCCCTTCACAAATGCGCACGCCGGATCCCTATCCCCCTTCACAAATGCACACACCGGACCCCCATCCCCCTGTACAACTGCACGCATCAGACCCCTCTCCCCCTGTACAACTGCACGCGTCAGACCCCCTTCCCCCTGTACAACTGCACGCGTCCGACCCCCTTCCCCCTGTCAAGACTCACATTCTTTGCTCTTTGCAAACCTTCCCTGTAAGAGCGTAAGTTTTCTGTACGGGTGAATAAATGACATGAAATGCTTCTTCATATAGTGTGCTTGCTATCATTTTTTTATTATATGCATACATTTCTCCTTGAAACTTTCCGTCCTTCCCATTAACCTAACCATACCCTTTCGTGCAAAATATCTTTTTCCCCTTTTTTGATGCCCTTTTTGACAGTGTGAACAAACGCATGTTTTGAGTACAGATTTAAAAATGGCTGTGAAAAAAAGCAAATCAGAACGTGAGCCTAGAACCAGAAAGGGTACACAGACAGTGCAGATTGCCTATAGAAAATTTACCAATGGAGTCTTTTCAATTTTATGTACATTAATATTGTGTAATGTAAAATTCATTTGTTTAGGAGAATGATATACTCTCGGTCGTACATGGTAACGAGGATAGTGACGATCAGGATATAGCAGAACCAGTTGAAGACGAACTTCTTCGAATTCGCATGCTGTCGAACGACATTAGCCAAAGTCCAATCGAGGAACTGCGGATTGTCACCGAGGACGATCAAGAAGGTAGCTTGTCTATTATATTCTAAAATAAATTTTGTCAAAAGCCTTCGAAGCCAGTAACGTGTCGCAAAATATGCTCCTCCGCCACTTTATATGGCTTCTTGACTTCGAAGAGCGCAGTTATCAAGCGTTGTTTTACGTGTGCAAAACGGATTACAAGTAGAGATAGCAATGTGCCTGGAACGCCCAAGGGGGTCACTTGAACTTATGTGCTCAACAACATGATTTTGTATTTTGATATTTTTGGATTTTATCCACACTTTTTAGCTGATGATTTTTGGTCTGTTCAATTTATTTTTGATACTTGAGATGAATTTTGATAGCGGTGGGTGGACCTCCCTGTATACAAAAAGTTTGAGTGATTGCCCTGGGCTGCAAAGTGTAAACCTTGGATTTTTAGATTTCTTCCATCACCCTTAAAATGCATACTTCAATCACCATAACAGTCTATTCTAATTATATGTTAAGTTTTATGCATTAGAACAAAAAAAGGCTTTCAGTTTTTATTATAATTTCTGTTCCAGGTTTCAATATCTTCTTCAAGAATTTGCAGTGCCTCTTCTTAGCTCAACTCCTGCTAATTGAAAATACTCTAAATATTACTTCTTTTCTACCAAACTTTTTTCACGTAGATTCGCCAAGAGATCTCCCCGAATCGCAGGCGCTCAGTAAAACATTCGATTTAAACAGCAATTATGAGACATCAGACGAGCTGCGAAGTGTTTCTCCACTTGAGCGAGCCGATTCTCCTATGAAAGACGATTACGATTCGGATTGGGACAGTTGGGAAGAAGAAGATGAGGTTAGGTTTCCTGACAATCGTTAAGTTCCCCAACACCAACCCCAACTAAACCCCAAGATATATAACAAAGTCATGATTTTTCTAAATGTGAGAGGAGCAACGGCCAATCTGCGCAAGGTTCAGCTTCTGGCAGTGTTATTCATTTTAGATTTGAAAATTTCAAAGTTAGACGAATTGTTGTTGCTGATTCAGAGACCGTGCCAGAAGAAAATTGTTATTAGTTCATGGCTACATCTTTGATTGTAGCCTCGTATTTTGAAGTTCAAAACGGGTCCCTTGCAATTTGACGCCTATTTACCCTTTTTGCGGCAGGTTTAGTTCTGTTTCTCTAGAGTGCAGTTGATTTCATTGCGTTGATAGTGTTTTTCGTGTTTTAAGGACGCTTCTCAGATGCGGGCCGTTTTTGGGACGTTCCTTCGAAACATGCAGCATTGTGGCGGTAACGGACCCCCGAAAGGTGAGAACAAGTTTTCAACAGCGCTAGAGCAAATCTTCGATCTTTATTTTATACAGTGCAAAATATTAAAATATTATATAGAGGAGGTTTTTGTTATAATCGTAAAAATGTCAAAATAGTACAGAATATCAAAAAAGAGGAGGTTTCTGTAAATATTATTGATTTTTTGTTTTTTCTCTGACTGTATTTTTAAAAACAAAAGGCAAAACGATTTCATCAACTGCCTCAAGGTACAAAATTTTTGGTCACCTTCCTCAAATTCTTTTTGTGTCTACGACCTTCCCCCGACTTTCGTTGTAAATCCTGCATCTGCAATAAAGTTTAGGGATCTAGCTAGTTATATGTTTTCAGAAAATATTTTTGGTAAAAAATTAATAGTATGAACTTAAATATTGCAAATATCCAAGACCTGCTACTGGAGCTTCAATCTCATCTTGTAGATTCAATTTTCAATCAGAGGCTACAAGCCTTAGACTTCAAAGATCGCAAGTTAATTGAAAGGTAAGCTCCGTTTTATTTTTTGGTTGTGAAAATTGCGACTTGGGGCACCAGCACTCCCATTGAACCCAAATACATATCAACCCACTCTACGTCATCTTTCCACCACGTCCACCCCATTTAACATCCACGTCCACTCTAGTCAAAGTCAACCCTCCTCCGCGTCAACCCTCCTCCGCGTCAATCATACTAAACTTCAACTCAACTTAATGTTGACTCTGCTTAACGTCAACCCAACTTCACATCACCCCCATTCCGCTTCTATAATTCGATTGTTGTTTCAGTTAGAATGTCAGGTTTGAGGTGAACTCAGAGCAGACCTACATTGGTGACGTTCAAGTCCTACTGAACTTTTCGCTTAGTTTTGTATAATTGAGCATCGTTATATTGAGTTTAGTTGAGTACGTATTAGGACAACAATATCTATAAGGCACTGCTTGAGAGTCATTTGAGATACAGCGATGAACTATGGGGTAAATTATCAAACACAAAGCTCGATCATCTTCAGCGTTTACAAAACAGAGCGCGCACGCTAATAGAAGACTCAGGATTAAAGGACGGTTGGAGCTGCGATTGGCTTTCGGTCTCAAATTTGATTCAAATTGACTGGGCAGTTATGATCTACAAAATAATAAATAGTCTCTGCCCCGACAATTTGAAAGGGAGACTTGTCATTAGATCCCAAATATCTAACTATTCAACAAGAAATTGGGAATTGTCTAGTTTCCATGTTGCTCGACCTGATAGCCATAAATAGGCATGATTAATAGTCATATATTAGTATGATAGTATAAGTACTTCAAGTAAAGGGTTAGGGTTAGGGTAAGGGTTAGGGTTAGGTTTAGGGTAAACTTATTACGTCATCAGGTCGAGCAGTATGGAAACTAGACAGCTCCAAGAAATTGCCTTCACATAGACATCCCAAGGCAAAACCTTGGATTCTCCAAAAGGATTTTTTTGTATTGTGGTGCACAGACGTGGAACGGGATTCCATTACAGATAAGAATGAGGTTCACGATTACCACGTTCAAAAATAAATTAAAGGAATTCCTGCAAAATTAGCATCCTTTCCCGAAGCACGATCCCTAGGAAGACCAGCATTATATGTAAATTAATCTTTACTTTTTTGGAGTTAGTAGCTGATAGGGTTTCTGTGTTTAAATATGACAAATAATGAATAATAAGCATGTACTGAAATTTTAGAATGCGCGTGTGCATGTTTTAGCACGGGAACCTGACGCCCAACGAAAGGGTTTTTGTCCTGCAATTAGAAGAATAGAACGGAATGTTCTCAATTTTAAGTCAATGATGCAGCATACTAATTCCCAGCTCTTCTTCCCAGCTTGATTGCCCAAGAAGCAAGCAGCAGCAATTAATGGTTCATCAAACTCGCAACTGGTCCAACCAATGTTTGGTTTTCCACCATTGTATTGTACAGTAACTGATAACTGGATGTGATTATCTATCTAAAAGGGACATTTTTCGATTCTTTGTGAATAAATATAATATCTATCGAATGCTGTCCATACTTCATCATAGATGCAGATCGAAAATATATTTATGAATTTGAGCTTCTCTTTTCGAGCAACGTGATTTGTTTTGTTTAGAACTTAGAAAGATTTTTAAGTGACGATGAGACAATTCGAAGTCCCCGCTCTGTGCCGTAGCGCCTCGTTCCTCTAGTTCGGACAGTCACTACATGTAAAGTTTGAAAATTTTCAAATTGAAATTGCAAATATCAAACACTCCTGGATAACTAGCCTGGCGAGGAATTTGTTCACAGGAGATAGCAGCTAAATATAACAGGGGACAGAAAAATTTGTCTTAAACTGAAAGGCGATGGGAAAAAGTTGCATTCAAAATTCACAGCTTGCGGGGACTACCCTGGGTTCCAGAGCTTCAAGCTTCGAGAGCCTTGGGGAACCTTTTTCCCAACTCACCACTTGACGCTCTGGAACCCAGGGTAGAAAGGGACGTGGGGAAATGACAAAATGCCCGTGTCTTTCGATTATTTGAAAGGAGACTCTCTTGTCAAAAAATTTATCGCCGGGGACAGTTCTCACGGGGTTTGTTACACAGGGGTGTTATCAAGGTGAAGATCGAAAATAACATGAAAGGAAGAACGGCGCGTTTGATTGGATCCTTTTTTCGACCAATCACTGACCGCAAATCCCAGAAATGGGTTAGTGAATTGGGTTGCTTCTCCACGAACCCTATCAACTAAAGGAAGAAATTAAGTTTTCAAGAGAAAAAGGAAAGTATGAAGAATGAATCACATTTTTTCAAAGCCCATTTCATCGATTGTTGAAGGATAAAGGTAAAACGATAAAGCGGAACAAACTGGAGCACGTTTTTATTTAGCAAAAAATTTTCAAAAATCCTCAATAAAATTAAATAATTAATGAGCTCTGGAAAATTGGGGCGTTCTACAAAGCCCCCCCCCCCCCCAATACCACCACATCACACCTGGTGCCACCACTGGGAGGGGAACACTTATTTTACACTGAAGAGAAATATTCTTAAATCTCAGCTCATTGTGTATGGTCAAAAAACTTTTCTTCAAACCTCTGCATGCAGAGTGCAATCTTGGGTGTTCAGATTAATCACAGCCTGGTCTAATCAAACAGGTCCGTCGCGAGGCAGCTCGGCCCCAGTACAAGACTTGAGATTGGTGCAAATGCGAATGATTTTATGCAAGTATGGAGTGCAAGTATTTCAACTAAACCATCCAGGCTCAAACCCAAGGAGCTGTTGGGTCTTTTTGTATTGGGTATAGCAATATGAAAACATTTACGTTTAAGGGGCTCTGTAAGCCAGAACTGAATTAGAAGGTAATTAAAGCTGCTTGTAGTATGATAAAACCTGAATTGCAAAATTCCAGCTATTCATTAAGTTATAGGGTTGACAAAATGCCTATCTTCCGAGAAAAATCTGAGGGTAAATGAGAAGTTGGTGGGACTGCTACTTCACAATATGAATGACCTTATTGGCGAAAATTGCTATCTTTTTAAGTATCTAAAAGTAACTTCTGGAAAAGCTCTGTGTTTTAACTGGCTCTCACTTCGGTCTAGCTAGGCGTACCTGCTTTTCTCTCGAGTATTTTGCCTTTGATTCATATCTGGTATTGGAAAATAAATTAAAGCTTCAAATTTACATTTTGAAAAGCTTAAACTTCTTCGAACACAACAGAACTTACATTCTGCCATCAAAATCACGTCATAGTGTCACCAAATCGAAGATTCTTTTCGTCGTGTTGAAAGGAACGTATATAACTGTAAAACTGTTCAAAATATTAAAAAACAAATAAAAAATTCGTGATCAACAGGTTTAATTTTACACAAAATTTTGTAACTGACGGGGATTAAAAGTTTAGGCTTGAAAGGCCCTTTAAACACTACAAGAAAAATGCAAAATACAATCCCTGTTTGCGATCGACAAAGTGTAAGTTACAGACACCCTATTGTCGAATTTTAAGCATGCATTGCTGGAAATTGTAAATACTTAAGAAATTGCAAGAAAACCCGTACAAAAGATCTAATGAGTGATCCCAAACCCCTTGTCCTCCATAGCGCATAACGAACTCTGAAACCCTTTAAAGTGATGTTATCGTCGTTAGAGGATCAAAGTACTCAAATATTTACAACGGATTGTAAAATCATACATTTACAAATATTTGCCCATTGCTCATTTGCTGGTCTTTTTCAAACCAATCGATAGTCCCGCTCCGCTCACAGCTATTTTAGGAATCTTCTCCAAAATCTTGGCTGTCTTGGCTCTTTGATTCGTGGTTCGTTTCAATTCGGTTATCGTCATTACACGAGTTGTCTTCAAGTGTATTGTCTCCAGTTCTGTTAATATCATCATCTGGATCAGGCTGGAATGTTTCGTTTTCATGGCTACCCTCCATTCCACCTATGATTTGAAATTAATTCGACGTATTTTGATCAAAATAAAAGGGTCTTTGAAAAAAAGTTGAGGGAAGGGATAAGTAAAGGTCTTTGCTGAACGGTATAGTGCTATAAAGAACCCAGGACACAGGTTAGTACTATAAGGACGTACTATAACAAATTAACGCCAATATTTTACTTTTTTTACCTCCTTAATATCAGTATTTATCTTCTTATCAGTAGCGTAGCGGGGGGAGGCAAGGGGAGCGGCCGCTCAAAGTCGGTGTCTGAGAAAAGTACGAATCTCCAATAGAAGGGGGACTTTATATTTCAGACAATAATAAAACGTTTTTAAAGACTGCAAACGATTGTAAGAAATATTCTGAAATCTATTTCAAGCCAATCTGAAGGGCGTCGTCGCAAAAATTTTCTGCTTTCTTCGCTCGCACAGGGACCCTCCTTTATAACTCTACAGAATGTTCAACAATTTATCCCACGTTATAGGATTTAAATAGAAAAATCTTTCACGTTCTTTAGACAATTCCAATAAAATAGAAACTAAAATGCTAAAGCGCTTCAATCCTTAAAAAAATTGGATTCTGAAGTGCTTGTCGGGGATGTTGCTCTAAGGAGAACGGAATTAGTTTAAAACAGTTGAATCCTGTTTGTTATTTTTAGATATTTGATTAAAACTGTGGATAATCAGTTTTTACACGTAGTGCTTCCTCGCCTTACACAATTCAGAATGTAAGCGTTAGATGAATTGTCAAGGAAATAGGCAGTTGTAGAATGGGGTTAGCCACAAAAAGCCAGATATGACGTATAAAGCGAAATTGCCACGTAAAAAAGCCATAGCTTTTCCAAACGCTTTTGCAAAATGGGGTGTTTTCCTAAATTCTTAAGGGTGTGGTCAGCAACATTTTTCTTTTCTTTGCCCCTCCAATCTTCCAAACCTGGCTACGCCACTGCTTCTTATCGTCTATACCTTAAAGTTAAAAAAGGAATTTTAAAAATGGGCGTTTCCATAATTTACCAGTGACCTGAATTGCCACATGATCAAAGCTTTCACCCAAGATTTAGCGTCAAACCGTGGTATATTTATATATTATCAAAAAATCACTTTGAGACAAAAGTGTCTGTTATTTGATATTTTGAACATAGATATTTCGCAGTGTCTCACCTGTGGATATCAGTTTCGGGTCAAGTTCAAGCTTTGGTCTCTCTCGTGTCCATGAAGTGCCATCATCATCTTCACAGTCCAAAATGGCTTCTTGCAAAATTGGATCGTCCTCCTTTGGATCTCCTGGCCTCTTTCCAAAAAACGCCTGGGCCTGTTTACTTTCGCGAATTCTTTTCAACTTTGTGAGTTTGTTTAGGTAGGTCTCTATTAAAGGTCTTCGTTCTCCAGCCAAGCGTATGTCATTTCTAAACCATTTTTTACCTGTAAAATGTACTGAAATGCACGCAAGTGAAATCTGGGGGGAGATCTGGGGGGGCAACGCTTCTGAGAGGGTTATTGCTATCTCAAGTGTATCGAATTTCTTTTGACATACAGATTAAATTTTAAAGTTAAAGGGCGAGGGAAATGATTTAACGAAAAGTCAACAATGAGTGCAGTTTGGATTAAGAAAAAGTAGAAGTAAAATGAATGCCATTTATATCATAATTCGGCTATTAGAGAAGGCCCTAGAAGGTAAACAGAAGTGTTGCATTGGTGCTTAAGGAAAAAAGGTGTGCTAAAATGAACGGTCGACTTGTTGAAAGTGTTGAAGTGAGTACAGCAAATGAGAACGGTCTGTGAAGACTTAGATGAATTCAGAATCGATGTAGGATTGAACCAAGGATCAGTACTAAGGCCATTCATATTTGCTGTATTGATGAATGTGCTTAATGAAAACCTAAGGGATTAAAAGATTGGAGCCGCGGATGACATGATAATCATGGCCGACTGGGTGGAAAACGATAGGAAAGAATGATAGAATGTAGGACAAGCTAAGACAATAATTGACTGAAAGTCAACGCTTCGAAAACTGTATTGATGATATGTAGTAAAGAAGATATATTACACTGGAGACCATTTGAGAAAGAAATAGAAATGCATTAAATGAAGTAAAAAGGTTTAAACATCTGGAGTCCATTGTCGAAGAAGATTGGGGCTGTAAATCTGGAGTAAAGGTTGAAGAGTGCGGGGCCGAATCATTGGAGTCATCTGCACAGTGGTAATATATGGAGGTGAACTCTAGGCCATGGAAAAGAAACAGAAAGGTAAGGAAACAGGAATAAGATGGTTAGCAGGAAAGTAGTTTTGAACATCTTGTGCAATAAAAGGAGAAAAGGACTGAGAACAAGACAGAACTCCCCATAGAGGATAAAATCAAGAGAGAGAGCTGCGTGTGAGAGTCCAAGGGAAACAGTGACAAGAGACCAGTGAAGAAATGAACCAGAGAAGGCGACCCCTGACGTTGAGGAGGCTGCTGATAGTGATTGTGATGTAGCGTACTGTTGAACAGCTGCTAAAGTTTGGAAAAATTCTAAAAAGGAAAGAGAGATCGCATTCATTTTCAAATGAATGAGCAGCTTTGATTCAGACCATTCGAAGGGTTAAAAGATTTTTAAATCGGAGAAAATTAATGCGGTTGGAGAGGGACAACTCCTGAAAGCAATAGTTCTGGATACCTTTCCAGATACCAAGTCTATCTATGGTAAAGTCCCAAGGAACGGGGAACTTTGGAAAAATAGAGAAAATCGAGAGAGATTTTATGACAATAAATTTTTAGGTGACTTTACATAGTAGAAAAAACGATCGCATATTAAGCGATTATAAGAAAAGTTGAAGAGAAACGAACGAGAAAACGACAAAAGATGACTTTTATGGGCAATATCATCATATGAATGGGGGTTTTTGGATAGCATGTGATATACTACAGGATCTAAAGATAAAAGGACATCGAATGACGTAATCGTTGACCTAGAAAGATAATAGACTAAAAATTATAGATTAAAAATCATTATTAGTTACGCATCTTACATTGAAGAATATTCGTTAAGTCCTTGATAGTGTTTTGGAGAATTCACACGATTAATGTTTCCAACTTAGGGGTCGTCCAAAAATTGGATCGGGGAGGGAAGTTAGGGTCCATTTGGCCGCTAAATTTCAGACCCCTTCCCTCCACCTTCGTTACCTGACTTAATTTATATTATTCCTCTTTTACACGATGTCCCCAAATATTGGCCTAAAAGAGATTAATCACACATTAACGATAGCTAACAGGGCACATTGAGGTACAATGGAATATCATCGCTCAAAAATCCATTCTAGCCAGTTTCAATAAAAATTTCTTACACACAATCAAATGTATTTTCTTAGGTTCTACCAATGATCTCTTGACGGATTTTGATGAAACCTCCTCTAACACCCCGTTCCCCTCTTAGCCTAAAGATACTGCTTACTGATCACAAATGGGTTTTGTACGAGCCTTTTTGTGGTAAATGCACGAGACAACCAATTGAAACTGTCAGGAGCACGAGCCCCCTGTGCCTCTTCCCTGCCCCCCCCTCTTTCTATGTAACAGGTATCCATTTTCAAGTGATTTACGCGATGCTTATAGAAATTATACGTCAAAAAAGAAGTGTGGTTTGACGGGTTAAACAAATTGACGCTCATGTCCTACCATTACACCTCTTCATTTAATTTCAGAATGAACTTTTCCCTCTCTATAGGGTTGAGCTTTGGTGCAAACCAAAATAAATTATGCTTAATATTTGAATGGGGATGTTTTTTTGTGTATAAGAAGCAACTCAGCTTTGGATGACGTTTTTTAGATACTAAAAGATATATCATGCGAATGGCACGGGGAGTTTTTAACGAGGTCATGACTGTGTTGGCGAGGGGACTGTGTGGATGGAACAAGACAAAGTCAATCTGCAACTATGATCATTCAAAGAAAAAAAAGCACCGCTTTATTTACATAGATTCTTTCTTGTTATGCACAGTTGTGTTGAATCAAGGACCAGTCTTGTCTGCTTCAGACAAAAACCTTTCCAAATATATATATCGTGCCTGCTATACAGCTGTTTATTTGATCTACCTTTGGTTTTAAATTCACGAGCGATGAAAAGAAAACACAAACCTGGTAACATCGGGATTGTGCGGGGATCGTCTCCGTGACCAGCTTCCCTCTTAAATGTATCGAGAACCCAGCAGTGATACCTGAAAAAGTCGTCATGATCTCGGTTTATGAAAGTGACTGTGCCATCATCCCAGTCGAGTTTAACTATGAACATGTACCGTGGAGCTGAGCCAGATGTTAACTGTACTTTTTTAATTCCGATTATTCTGGACTTTTTAACGTGCCTGGTACTCTCGTCGCTCTCAGTTAGAGATATCTCCTCCAGCTTCATAGGTTCATCTGCTTCCGGCATTGTCAAATCAAATTCGTGCAAATCATTGGTCATTATCCTTGTCGGCGAATCTAATTCTTCCTTCTTCCGCTCGTTGTCTGCTGAAACATTGTACATTGGTGTCATTTCAAGGCTTCCAAACTCTAGCTTTGGCATATTGAGGGAAATGTTCCTTCTTCTTTTTCCAAAAGGGCATGCAGCTTGGCTTGGTTGACAGTTATTTCTTTCCTGTGTGTTTACTTTGACGAAAGCTACCTCTGCTTCGTTCCTTCGTAAATCTCGTCTGCAAACGAGGGGATTCCAGCTGTATACGGGGATTCCACCCTATATACAATCATTGAACTTGTGTGGAAGGTAGATGCATTGCAATTTAAATCTGGGAGCGAATCTGTCCCCTATAACCATTTTTCTTCTTTCCCCACGGTTATTCAGTTCTCACTGCCCCCCGATGTTAACAAAAAAAGTTTGCTTTCTTTACGATTTTATACAAGAGCAAGATTGTTTTGACGAGGCAAAGTTGACCTTTTAAATCAACTTTCAGTAGTAAAAAGTTCTATTTTGTAAACTACTTTTATTCAAAAACAGTTTTTGGCGGTGTACGAGCACAAAGTTTTTTTGATATACCAGGCAATATTCTAGGTGCAGTTATGACCAATTTGTGCAGTGATGAAAGAGAAATGTGCAGAGATCAAATTTTCATTTTTTTTTAATTATTTATCAGTTATTAATTACTAATAAGTGATATAAAATGTATAAAACAACCACCAACTAAACCAAAGATACAATTTTTTTTAATTAAAAATAATGTAACATTTAATACTAGTTGATGTTGATATAACCTAAGAATTGGTTTATTGTCTTACGTAAGAAGGCTTCTTGAACTAGGTTTAGGTCTGTTGTGTTCTGAGACTAATTTTTGCAGTCTGCTGAATAAGGCTTTCATGTCAATATTTTTAATTTTACATTGATGACATCTTCATGATTTTTATCATCTTGATCTTAAGTCAAAAGCGGGAGCAATGGATGTATGAGCATTTCTCATATCATTCTCACAGGTTCAAAGCTTACAAATTCTCCTAATTCACTTAAGAGATTGCTTTCTCTCTAAAAGTTTACAAAAGGAGCATTTGGTTGAGTTACAAAAAGTTCCAATCGATTTTTCTTGGGGTATCTGTTTTCATATGTAATATGTATATCTTCTTTGGCTTGTGTCTTCTTTTGCTGGTATATTTCATTGACTGATGCAACAAATTTTTGACATCATATATTCAATAGACAATAACAAGTTGGCGCAATCATTTTTATCGTAATGAGCATAAGCCTGCCTTTTTATGTTCGGTTAAGTGAACTTCAGCTAAATTTAAGTGAAGACAAAAAGTTTAAGTGAACTTTAGCTACTCAGCTACGCTGTATTTTTCAGTACTGGAGTCAATTGTGTACCGCGACCTATCCCCCTCTCCTTAGGTGGTGCTTGTTGTGACTTGGGCGGAACATAGGTGTGTACCACAGAGAGACACATGCTTTCTAACAAGAAGATATATATATATGATTATAAGTGATTATTTATACTCAAGAGAGCGAACCTCTCTTCATGCCTCGTGCATCTAATTCTAATCAATACTGGCGACGGGAGGGCGTAATGCGAAGAGATGCCGGAAATGCCAAATATGGTAAGACCTTCTCACCATGTGTCCCGGAGCCCTGGACCAGAATGGAGGTTTTTGTCTCCTTCGCAATAGTGCTATGATGATCAGACCAAGTTAACTTTCTTACAGCTAATAAATCTTGAGAAAAAATTGGGGGGAGGTTGACATGTAAAGCCCTTCAAGAAGGGGGATAGGTACATAGATCGTCTTAGTGGTATGAAATCTACCCTTAAATTTGGGGTATTAGTTTGTTGCTGAAAAGCAAAACAACCTAATCTGCAAAACGCACTCACGGGACCCAGACTCATGCTATGCTGCCAATCGCAATACTGTTTTGAATTGCAAAATTTGTGTATTTGTGCAGTGATGAAAATCTCTTAGAATATTGCCTGTCATATAAACCAATATTTCGAAGAAGATTTGTCAATTTGGTAAGGCTATAGTTTTTATTTTTCAATTTCCAAATGACAACATTGGATTGCAACTTTTTTCTTGAATACGTCGATCATAATCAGGTGTTGCTTCCTATAAGCAAATCTTATTTACGAAGCGTTTGAATCTTAAATCGATAAAAAATATTTCCATGCAAATTTATCATAATGGCAATGATATAGGCTAGACTTTTGAACCCTAAATGATGATACAGGATTGCAACATAATTTTTTCCCTAAAATTTCATAAAAGGCATTAGACATAAATCAGTGTGTGCTTTCAACAGAAAAACATTCAATCAAAAATGGGTCATTTTATCAAGCCAATAGGCTTTGCTTTTTCCCAAAAATTGAAGATTTTGTTTGGGAAAAATTTTGCTTTCAGAATGCAATAAAAGGCGTTAGACACAAATAAGTATGTGTTTTGACGTCATTTGAATCGTTTTGGCTCACATACAACGGAAAAACATTCAATCAAAAACAGGTCATTTTATCAAGCGTATAGGCTTTGCTTTTTCCTAAAAATTGAAGATTATGTTTGGGAAAAATTTTGGTTCAGAATGCAATAAAAGGCGTTAGACACAAATAAGTATGTGTTTTGACGTCATTTGAATCGTTTTGGCTCACATACAACGGAAGAACATTCAATCAAAAATGGGTCATTTTATCAAGCCTATAGGCTTTGCTTTTTCCCAAAAATTGAAGATTTTGTTTGGGAAAAATTTTGCTTTCAGAATGCAATAAAAGGCGTTAGACACAAATAAGTATGTGTTTTGACGTCATTTGAATCGTTTGGCTCACATACAACGGAAAAACATTCAAAAACGGGTCATTTTATCAAGCCAATAGGCTTTGCTTTTCCCCAAAAATTGAAGATTATGTTTGGGAAAAATTTTGCTTTCAGAATGCAATAAAAGGCGTTAGACACAAATAAGTATGTGTTTTGACGTCATTTGAATCGTTTTGGCTCACATACAACGGAAAAACATTCAATCAAAAACGGGTCATTTTATCAAGCCAATAGGCTTTGCTTTTCCCCAAAAATTGAAGATTTTGTTTGGGAAAATTTTGCTTTCAGAATGCAATAAAAGGCGTTAGACACAAATAAGTATGTGTTTTGACGTCATTTGAATCGTTCTGGCTCACATACAACGGAAGAACATTCAATCAAAAACGGGTCATTTTATCAAGCCAATAGGCTTTGCTTTTCCCCAAAAATTGAAGATTTTGTTTGGGAAAAATTTTGCTTTCAGAATGCAATAAAAGGCGTTAGACACAAATAAGTATGTGTTTTGACGTCATTTGAATCGTTCTGGCTCACATACAACGGAAGAACATTCAATCAAAAACGGGTCATTTTATCAAGCCTATAGGCTTTGCTTTTCCCCAAAAATTGAAGATTATGTTTGGAGAAAATTTTGGTTTCAGAATGCAATAAAAGGCGTTAGACACAAATAAGTATGTGTTTTGTTGTTGGCTTTTGAAAAACAATTGATGATGTTGAATAGCAAGTTTATTTCTTTAACAAATCAATATTTTATCAATTAATTCTTTCTATAAAAAATATTGATAATTTACAAAGCAGTTGGTCCCTACTTATACGAAAAATATTTGGATAAAATTTGTAATTTTGGCAAGGCTATAATATTGGCCTTTGAAAACCAAAAGATGATGTTCGATAGTAACTTTATTTCTCAAAGAAATGAATTTTGATCAGTTAATTCTTTTCATAAGCAAATTCTGATAATTTACAAAGAGCTTGGTCCTCATTTAACCAAAAAAAATATTCGAGCTAAAGTTAGTCATACATATATACTATAAGGAGAGCTTGAGGAACACTAAAAGGTCTTCTCGAAATGTTTCTGATGATATCAAATAGTGAAAACATTTTTCTCCTAAAAATCAACTAGTTACAAAAACTCATGACGTATTCTTTTGCTTAAAAAACTTGCAGCCATGACCACAAACAGTTTAATCTTATTTTTCTGAAATTACCTTAATATAATTCAGAAAATATCAAATCACAAAGGAAGCTTTGCAATTCTATCGGTCATTGATTACACTTGTATGATGTAAAATAATTGACAAACAGAAAAGGGATTGCTATTCATGTTACAATAATATGTCGTCATCTGTTAGTTTGATGCGGTACCTGTTGCTGCGGATTTTTCTTCTATTTTCCAACTGATAATCCTTTGGACTGATGAACTTCTCCCACTCGAATACAGGCTCAAAAATGCCTACAATGACATCAGAATGTTACTATTTAGTAAGAAAATATAAAGTAAAGTCACGGAAGAAAGAAAATTTTGCAAATAAATAGCTTTAGTTGAATAAGATATAAATGATTAAAGAAAACAGGTCATGTGCTTGCGTTTTTCTGTTGGCCTATTTCGATCAACAACTGGGTATTTATTTTCCATCGTGTTCTTTCGGACCCTTATTCTGACGTTTTATACTCTAAGGAAATCTTTTAGTAATATGTTGTGAAATATTTGATTTTTTCAAAGCCATTTTCAAAAGTAAGTAATTTCGCAAAAAAATCTTTGCTTCTACAGTTTCTTAATATACAATAAACGTTAACTTAAAAGCAGTAATCAAATTACTATGTGCTTTACATTATTAAATTAACAAAATTAAAACTGCGAGTAAAAGTAACGAAATTATTTGCCAGACATGCCTAGTTTTGCAGCTGTCTCAGAAACAGATGCATCATATTCTGATTGGAACCAACCAAAACCAACAGGAGTTAATGTACTTTCGAATTTCTTCATGAAGTCTCTGGTCCTAAACTCAAATCTACAAAATAAAATTAGGAAATTGGGAAACTTTGGAAACAATAAAGAGCAAACGAAAAACTAAAATCAGTGGTAGAAAATAAGATAATCGAAATTGCTAACGCTTGATACCATGCGCTTCGGTATCAACAGCAAATTCTTATTTTTCAATCATGCATGTATTCAATTTATGTCTCTGTGTAAAGGACCCTGGGTCTGGAACTCGTGCCATTTCTTTCAAAATTGCCTTGTAATTATAAAGGCGGGTGTTTAAATTAGCATAGAAAATTGTATAGCCAGGCTTTTAAGAATAGGCCCTTCACCAGATAACCAGAATCTCAAAATGAAATTTAGCACAAAAACAAGTCGTCCTTAACACTTGCGATCTAAATCTTCATTCCCCTGAGAACTAAATGATTCTGGCTACGTAGGACGCACTACCCAAAGATTGGAGGATAGAATAAAACAACATGTTCTGCCTAGTATTAGAAACAACACTCGTCCCCAAAGAGAACAGCCATCCGGTCTTGCAAATCTAAAATTACAACTAAAACCTGCGATTCTGCTGTCGGGCAGCATTTACTGGAAAACCCAGATTGTGCAAAAAACTATAATGGCGACATGTTTCGGATTATTGGTAAAGCTCGATCGTCGTTCCACCTAGCAGTTTTGGAATCTATCTACACAAGAACAAAAAACCGCTACTGTGTAGACAAAAGGAATTTGTTTTCACGTTAGGACTCCACTGGTAACATTCTCAATAGGCAAGCGGCACTGATAGGTCAACCTCAACAGTCATGTGCTCGTGTTTCTGATTGGCCTATTTCGATCCACAACTGGGTATATATATTTCCTAGCGTAGAGTTTTCGATCTATGTTCTGACGTTTTAAACTTTGAAGAGTGTCAGACGAAAAGCTTTAGTTTACTAAATGTTTGCTTTTTTCAAAGCCATTTTTAAGTTTTGTACCACCAAAAGATTGTCTGAGAACTAAATGCTTCCTTGAAACAAAGGCTGCCTAAATAAACGCAGTTCTTGGCTCGAGAGGTCTATAAATACTAAAAAAGATACCAGACAAAACTGTTTTTCCTTCTTCCACTTAATTTAATCCAACAAATCTATCTTAAATTCGGTATTTAAGTATATTTTGGAAACAGGCCCCTTTGATTGAAAACTCTTCACATCCTAACCTCTACAAAGAGCACCCAAATTACTTCTGTAATAGTGCATTTTACTAGTACTCCATACTCCACTTTCCATTTAATACTTTGAAATTGTGTCGTGTGCTGTTCCTTCCGACCAGTATACAATGATGTAATTTTTCAGTTTTTTTTGCCAGTATAACGATATTAATTGTAATGCCCTCCCCACATAAAGCAATCCCGTTATAACGTACTCGGTTATTACGTACTTTTGGATACAACGTACTGGTGTGCTTGGTCCCGGCAAAAGGTGTGCTTGGTTTTAGTAAATTTTACTTACCCTGGTCACAACGTACTCCGGATATAACGTATTTAATACACTGATCCCTTAAAGTACGTTATCAACAATATTGCTTTGTTGGGAAGGGGCGGAAAATCAAGGCAGTCTGACAACTTCAGTGATTGTGGTCATCCTAGTTTTTTGCTGCCAAGGCTATTGCCTTGTATTATCCTTAAAGCGAGGGGCAACTCGTACACCATTGGTGGAAATCATATCGTTTAATATGAAAATCTTTAGAAATCCTTTTGTTTTGGTAGAAAACTCGTACGCTATTTGCAAAAGTGAATTGTCTCTCGCTCTAAAGAAGCTTGAAGGCTAAATTAGAATTCGCTTTGTTAAAGAATGTCTTGAATGTAGAAAAGAGGGTACGTAGGGGCATAGCTTTGCTTAGGCAAAAAAGGAAAGGGTCAGGTATTTACCTTTTTTCCTTAGATGTTTCCAGCTCTTTCTTATCGATGGCATCAGTTTGCGACAGTAAAACAAAGCAAAAACGATGGAATCCACTTCCTTTCCACGGTAAAGGAGGCAAGTATTCCAATTCATCTCCTTTTGCGATTTGATTTCCGGAAATATTGAGGCTGAAATTGAAAGAGATTGATAGAAAAGGGTATTATCAGAAAATATGTGATCTGGATACATTGACATGCTTAGGACTCTGCTTTGGGGGCAAACATGCGTGGTTTCAGCCGATTGAACACACTTTCATTAAAATAAAACAGAATAAAATAGAGAAAAAGAGCTTGGCTTCATAATCTTTCACTATTCAAAAGTATATTCATCTATTGATAACTTTTCATTAGATAATTAAATTTAATTATGATTAATATTTTAGCATATATTAACAAGAAATTTACTTTTGGTTGAAAGTAAGCACAGTCTAAATTTCTAAACATATAGCAAGCAGATACTTACATCATCCAATGCAGAACCTCTGCATTTGCACAGGGGTGACAGCCTTCAGGATTCACAAGCAAAAGGCTATGAAGATTTTCACCTGATGCCTCAAACGTCACTTGTGGCCTCTTTATACACTGTTGAATTAAACACACAACATCACCGAATTAGTTAAGCTTCAAAAAAGAACAATAGCGGGTTTTAATAAGGAAAACTTTGATCGTGTCTACTACAACAGAAGAAATGCTTTAGACCAACATGATTCTTAGTGGGAATTCGGATTTAAGGTGTTATAAATTAATGTCTAAGTAATGAAAGGAGGGGACGTGTCAGGATTGTTTTAAGGTGTCCCATGCAAATTTGAAACTTCTTAAATATGTATTTTATTTATTTCTCCAGAATTGCTACCTTGTATCATAAAGCATCTCAAAATGAAAATATAACACCAATGGCGCACAATCGCTTCTCTTTGCAGTAGATTGGTTACTGTGTGGTTTACGAAAATTCCTGCAAAAAAGGCCATTCTTATTCACTTAGGCTGAACACCTGCTCATTTGACTGATACAGTGAATATCTACTTCATATCTAAGGAGCAATTTGCACCTTAATTTCACACCTGGTCCTTAACTAGCCATACATGAAGGCAAAAAAGTCTCAGACCCTAGCAAATATTAAAGACAGCATTCTTTGTGACACAGTACATACCTCGGATGGAGCAATAATATTACCACGATATGCAAAAACATTTTGGTATTCTATATCTAGCCAGATATTGGGCTGATATTCCTTGCCATCGAACAAGTCTCTAAAAATTCCGTAATATTTTGCAAGAAAAGCTACTTCTTTCAAGCCTCTAGTTTTTGACCATTCTTCTTTAACTTTGTCCAGGGGAATTCTTACTAAAAAGAATGCAAATATTAATAATCAAAATGAAATTTAATGGAAAAATGTATGTGTTATTGATTTTGCTTGTGTTTTTCAAACATTCGAAAGTTTTAGAATTTACCAAAAGGAAATACAGTAGAGAGCAAATTTTCTTTTAAGTAAGAATTGACTGGCATTTGAATATTCAGCCATTGATTGAACAAGTTATCAGCTTAATTCTATAAAACTTCAAGATATTTGCTGACAACAAGATTACTTGTTACAGGACAGTTTAAGACAATTTTGTGACCCAAAAACATAGTATAAAAGCTTGATGTCTGACAATGTAGTAAAATTTCAAAGAGGTCATTGCATGGTCAAAGAGATCAAAAAGGTCATAAGAAAAAATCTTGCTATGCATTTCAGATATACCAAAAGAGTTTCACTAATACTAGAAAACTCTGTTGATAGCCTTGCGAATTGCCAGGCTTGGGAAATGAAGGAAAATCAACTACCCAAATGATTATTTTTTATCACTTGAACTAAGGTGCGACCAGGTCTCTCCGGGAAATAAACAATGTGGTCATTTTTGTTTATATTACTACTACCTAAAATCTTGTATTACCAATCCCTAAAACAAGACAAAAAAGAAACATTTGGAAATATGGCAAAGTTTTGTGTAGGAACACAGACGTACAGAGCAGGATCTAACGAGACTCATGGTCATTCAAAAAATTGCATTAGCAATACAATATCATTCAAAGGCTAACACTCTTTCTTCATAAGAACCAGCAAATTTAAGTTCAGGCTGACTGTTCTTAATGTTTTTGAAAATCTAAGGTTGTATTGTTCGTAATTTGTTCTTTAATTAAAAGGGAATGCAATTGCTAGTTTTTTACTCTTAGGAGGTCTTCAGGCCCCATTTGCCAACAAACTGAGTGAGTCAACCTTCATTTGCAGACAAGTTGAATATTTAGCAAAAAAGCACCCATACATGGCTAAAAATTCTTGTTTTGAGATAAAACGTCGTTCAAAATTGCATTTGTACAGTAGCTCAGCCTCCGCTTGTTCTTAATTTCTTCTTAACTTTTGACCAATTTTTATGTTCATGTTCTTATAAAATTGTTCTTATAAAAAAAAGTATATACTGAGTCACTGAGCTCTCTGATTCAGATTCTGAAACCTATTCAAATAGTGCTTCAACTTTTCCTCTCTTCACTTCAAGCTTTTCTTATGCTTTTCCCTATTCTCTATTTTGACATGTAAATTCCAAAGAGCTCTTTCAATAATATCTTCTTTTTCTTCGCATACCCAGTTTTCATTATTGCATTTTATAAGCATCAAATCCTCCATTGTTTCATGGTGGAGAGAACGCCTTCTGTCACTGAGCATCAATGTTAACACAGAGAAGGGAACCCAGGGCTGGAGCCAGATAGACAAGTCAGCAATGAAACCAGAAGGCAGACATTAGGATATTTATACTTGCAATGCCTGAGAATACTTTGCCATGTCTTCTCTGAGGAGCTAAAGGGTTTTCAAGGCAGCTTTTATGGGAAAAAAAACTAAGGAATGCCTGCAATAAACACCACTCTATTCCAACTTTGACAAAATTTAAGCCAGCACCATCCAAAGACTTTGTGACATGTAGATAGATCTTCTCTATTTGTCAACACCATCAATTTTCAAATGATTCCAATATTTTGGGAAAAGCCATTGCATTGCCATAGAAATAGGGAATTCTAAATCTTAAAATTGCTTTCAAAAGTACATTGTAGCTGTTTATGTAAAAGTTGTCTACATCTTTGAAGCATTTACTGTTCATTGTAATCTTTACAGCAGTCTTGATTCAATGATTCACACAGTGAATGGTTATGAGCTTTCCTATTATGACCTGAGATGATGGTTGTTCAAGTTCAAGCTGTGTGAGAACACCTCAATATGTTCCCATATTTACACTTGCCTTGTCTGCTGTTGCACTGATCAAGCATGTGCCATATTTTGAAACACCAAGAACATAAGCAAGATAGTTTGCATTGGGATTTACAATTTGCAGACAGGCAGCTGCTGCCCTCAAGCTATGTGCTCCTTAAAAAACAATTCAAGGCAGCAGTTAATACAAGCAACTAAAAGGAGTGTCTATTTCCATTGCTGGTAAAACAATGTAGTCCTCCTCCTGGGGATTCCTCTTTTCTGTGCTACATCTCCATTCTGTGCTTGAAGGTCTATCTTTTTGAAGAGACTGTGGTCTATGGCTTTTTGGTTGGTTATGCATTTGTGCCTCCAAAGTGAGCCATCTCAGCCAGGGATGTACAAAATAGCATGAAAGATCCTCTCTTTTAACATGCTTAAGAATATTTTTAATTTCCTGTTTTGTGTGCTTGTCAACCATCAGAAAGTACTGACATAAAATTACTGCTAGCAAGAATGCAACCATGATGATAGTGGCGCGCATAGGGTTAAATAGTGCTATTATGTCTGGCTTTTATTTTGCATTAGAAATTAAGGAAATTTATGTTTTCATGAAAGTCCGGATCAAAACTTAAGAAAATCAGGATAGATTAGTAGAACTTGGCAGGAAGGAATGTCTTAGCAGGCAAGTCAAAAGGATTGCAACACTTAGTGGATTGGCAGTAATAAAAGTACCCTAAAAAAATTCATTTTATTCGGTTTAGGGTAGGAAACACCACAAATTGGATGCCTAATATAAAAAACGTTGCCCACACCAGGTCAAATGAAAGGTTGAACCCAGTTGAACATTCTTGAGATGAAAAGTTTTCAAAATGTTACCCAGTAGACTTTCAGTGAGTTTCCCAACAGTGTGGTGAGATATTCAAAACTGAATGCTTCCAATATAGAGTGAAAACAAAGGAGAGGTTATCCTTTCAAACAAAGTGGCAAAAATATGTGCACATTTAGTTCTGAATGATAGTCTAAATCAGGGAGTGTTGGGTATAGGGTAAATATAGGTTGCTTAAGTCACGTGCCTAGGGCAATATTGCCCTACATCAATAGGGCCTTAGTTCCTCATACCTGCATTAGTCAGAGTGAGCCAGGGTATGATGCATGGTCCTCTAAGCCTATCAGCATACAGGTGTATTTGGGTTTGGCATTATTTTGCCATATAAGGATAATCTCATTAAGGTATATCTAAGGGTGTCTCCCAAGTCCCAATACACTCACTTGCAATTCTACATGAGCTAGAGGGTTAAAGCCAAGTTCAAAAGAGGGATCATCAATCTTACCTTTGGAAACCTATAACACCTTAATTAAGCAAATATCTTTCAAACACTGGGAGGTTTAAAACGCCTGATGGACAACAGTGATGTCTTTGCACATCCTATGAAACAAAACTTTCCCTTTTGATGAAATATTTTATCTAATTTAAGGACAGGCACTGTATCACCATATTGTCAGAGAGCTACCATTGCAGCCTTCTGGTGCCTGTCACCATCTTTTTAAATTTTTGCAAATAAATAGAATAAAATCATAAAGATAGTCTTAAAAATTGTCTGGTAAACAATCAGCCTTTAGCATCAAGAACAAAATAAAGAATTATTTATAGCAATTGCTTGTTTTAGTCGGTGAAAAAAACTACTGAAATAAACTGAAACTTACACTGCCGCTTTCTTGCAGCCTTTTCCATTAATGGATCAGCTCTGGAGATGTTGATTATGCTCTTCTTTTTGTCTAGAATGTCTTTTCTTTTCTTGAGTGTAGCTAAAAGCTTCAACTGGTTGTCTATTTCAAGTTTTGTTTCTAATGGCAGAAAAGCAGATAAGATCTTCATATCGTGAAAATTTTACTAACATGGAAAACACTGTTTGTTATCAAAACAATGCAACTTTAGTCAATAAAAAAGTTAAAAATTTATTTGGAGAATACATTACCTATCTAACATTTGTTTGTTGCAGAAGTACCCTTTATGCAACTTGGGGCTGTTGTGCATGAAACCTACCTACATGTCCTTACAAAAACTTCTTGCTAAAACACAATAACCACCAAAGTCCCCACCCCTTCCTCGTTGACTGACCCCCTAAATATTAGCAAGTATTTATTTATATACAACTTTTGGGCATGAACTACAATGTTCGAAGAGTGTTTACAAGAAAATATCTAAAACTGTTTGGGGGAAGAAGTGGGGGATTGCGAGCGTTGTTTCGGGAAATTTGAAAAGTGATGTTCATTTAATTTAAAAGCCATTGGAATTGCACAACTATTTTCCTTATAGTGATGAAATTTGAAAAGGGATGGCAAGGATTTGATCTGTACACACACATACCTTGTGACAAAATATCGTCGGAACATCTCGCAGACTGAAGCGAAAATCTTCTTGGCTTTCCAAGTTTTCCAATAAAGCTTTTGAAAACAGAGCAATAACGAGACATATTAACTTATTTTACGACGAATTTCCAACTTGTACGTTTATAAAAAATAAACTTAGGCCTGTGTTGACCGCGCTCAAGAACTGATTTGATGGCACTGTTGCTGTAGCCTCGTTTCCAAATACAGACTTTACTGACAACGATGGCTTTCTGATCACAAACTTGAAAAAGAAACAGCAACTGTAATATTTTTGGGGTAAAATAAAATCTGTAAAATGAATAAAATTGAATGAGAGAAGAAGTTCACTGCATGATTGTGCTTCCAATTATTGTCAAGAAGTTACAAAATTTGTTTATTAATTACAACACAACAAAATACGTATTCTGCATTGTCTGCTACCCCGTTTCTTATAGCCCCAAACAAGGCAACTGCCCTTAGTTGCCCCCCCCCAAAACCGCCACTGCACCTTGGCAAAACATGCACGCAAATAGTTGTATCAATAGCTTATCTGTGAATATATATGGCTTTAATCGATCAGGAAGATATTATGTGGTAGAGGGTCAAGTTGGACTGTTTTCAAATTTGAAAATGACGCGAAAAAATCCAATGTAAGTGAAGGATGGTTTTTAAACGGAATTCCACAACAAAATTAACAGATATTTGCCCTAGTACAAGGGGGTTCGGTTCACCCTTTTTACCTTTAAAGAAACCTTTCACTTTCAAGTTTCAGCATTCTTTTTGATGCGCACTTGTTGGAGAGTCTCTGTGACAAGCTATGCTGATACTTAGGCTTCAGTAGCGTTAGCCTTTGATTTTCCAATGTAGAATTAAGATCATCCCAAAGGTCAAGAACAGGCATTGATAGATCGAGTACTTATTGAAAAAATCATAAACTTTCATTTTTGCAGAAAGTTTGCTAGCTAGACTCGGGCGTCCGAATCAGTCAATCAGAGCAGACTAACCATGCCAGTATTATGAAGCACCTTTGTTTTCACATCTCACCCCATAATCAACTTCTTGCACCGGCCTTGGATTGAGAAATGGGTGAAAAATCTGCAAAATATTTTTGGGGGCTTAAGCTTCCCTAGCCCTACCGGAAATCTCAATCTTGTATGATGTTGTTTTGGAGTGAAAGATTCAAAATCTAGCTTTCGCGCTCAAAACAGTCATATTAGCAAGAGGCCTAGAAATATATAATAAACACTGGCTATTAATGATATACTCTGAAAAGTATAGAAACCATGATTAAAATGGCGCCTCACAGAAACCAAGGGCCTAAGCCGAAACAGGCCAAGGGGTCTTGAAAAACAAAGTTCAGGGCAAAGGGGTTTTCGTGACCAGGGGTTTTGGTAGGAAATATTTGTGCAATTCCAATGGCTTTCAAATTAAATGAACATAAATTTGAGAGATTATTTCATTGCTTCGAGGAAAAAAATTCGGTGAAACTTTTAACCGTGCTTCAGAAAAGTACTGGAGAACGTTATTGGAGGATTCACAAATCATGCAAAAAACTTGTGAATCTAAACTTAAATCTGAATATACATCTTTGTTCTAGCTGTGGTAGTGCCGGCTACTGCAAAGTGAGAGGTTCATGGGCGTGACCAAGGAGACCACGCCTTTTCCCCTTATTCTAGTGCTTTATGCTAAGGGGGCTTTTTTAGACAAAACTTAAAGAATTATGGCCTAACCCTGCCTAAAGCTATTTTATCAGTTTTAAAACAATTATGTAAACCATGCTTTGACAAAAGTGGGGGGGGGGGGACTAGGGGATAAATACCCTCCCGGATCTCCCTGGCGCCGCTATTGATTGAGTGGATACTTTCAGCCAAGATAACATACTCTATAGAATTGGCTTCTCGTCACAATTTCAACTTGGAAAAGTAGCGATTTTCAAGCAAAAACTGAACGTACTAATGAAAGTATTTACTTGATGCATGTATGCATGTATTTGCACAAACGAAATGCAGATCAAATTTACGGTCTAAAAGAAAGCCAGAACATCAATTATTCTGCAAGCAACATATCTTTCCATTTATGAAAAATCTGTAAACAAAGCAAGCGAAACCGGGAGGCCGGGGAGCCATGGCCCCCTACTTTTCTGCAGAGCTGAAGAAAAATTTTAGGCAAAAGTGGAATAAATGTAGTATGATTCTGTAAGTAACTTTGCCTTGTATTCTCTTTAATGTGTCCTTAGCTTTACTTTGGTGGCTATGTCTTTACCATAGAAGACATACATAAAAATGAATATGGGAATTAGATCAAAGAAATTGGTCATTTTCTAAGTTTTACAAAGAGTAACAGCTTGGCTTAGCAAATAGATCGAGGAACCTGGTCCAGAATAACTTGGTGTCAGCAAAAATTGACGGAGTTTCGTTTTTGCCATTGCCTAAACCTGGCACACAAGGTCTATTTGTTAACGAAAACTTTCTCAGAAACATTACAAAAAGAGAGAAATCAGCTGTTGAAGAAATTAAACAGTATCATCAAGAAACCTTCAAAGTTTGATCGTTTGGATAATCCATTCCTACTAAGAAAGAGAAAATATTTAAACTCATTTAGACAAGACCAGTTTCAAATTTTTGTCAAAGCACTTAGTTTCCGAAAAAGTTAAGATCAGATGTAACAAAGTTATATCTTCACTGTACAAAATTGCTTAACTCTTTATTTTTAGTTGATAGTTCTTCTGTTGATATTTCAATGTTAATGTTTTTTATTAATCCGTGTTTCATTTATTTTTCTCTCCAATCTTATTTCATGTACTTTTGAAATCTAAAAAAGGTTTCATCACGAGCTATATGATAGTGGTAATTCTAAAACTTTGCAAAACTTTTCTATTTCAAGTCAACATAACAATAGACGCGACTATGCGACACTATCAGTCAAAATTCATTCTAGATACAGTTTCTGGGCATCCCTAAGACATCAAAATTCTAAATTTTTCTTGCCACCAACTGGTGGCGGCCTTTCCTAAGCCCGTTCAAGACTTTGATATTTTGGCCCCTCCACTTTCAAATACGTTTCGCTGGCCATGAATAAAAACTAGCATTATACCAGAACTTTTATCTTAACACTACAAACTACCTAAACAAAAAACAATTTTATTGCAGTTCTACATAAAAACATTTTAATATGCACGTTAAAGAATAAAAATAGCTTACATTTTATCCAATTTTAGAAAACAGGGTGCTGAGCAACCATACACATATCAACCTACATAATCAAATTTAAAAATAAAATAAACACTCAAGTTAGCGATTAAATCAGAAGAGCTTTTGGAAAAACCATATTTTTTGACAGAAAAGTTCCCACAAAACAATCAGTCCTACGGAATTAACTTAGTAATTCAAACATTCAAAATTCAATATCTATCTACCTATTTGAAATTATCGCTAATAATCAAGTTCCTAAAAATTTGACAACAGAATCTAGAAATATCTTAGGCTGGTCTGAGTGCACCCAATGTCCTGCATCGTTGATATACTCTATTTCTGCCGTTGGGAAAAGTCTGTGAATGTCAGGAATTTCAGCATCACTGCGGGTAAAAGTAAATGGAGATTCAAACATTAAACTCGCAATATGGCGGGGACGGGGGAATAGTTATGGTGGTCGTAAAACTAAAACGATGCTACTTGGTACATACAATCTTTCTATAAGAACCAGGTAATTGCTGCTGTGGCTCCACGTTCTTGTTTATTGGATAACCCGAAGCTTGCGTGTTTTTTTAAATTGCTCTTAATAAAAAAATTGACTTTTCTAAAACTACTATCAATTGTTTCTAAGACCACGAAATAGTATTTTTGCAGGATATCCTTAATAAGAAGGTTTGGCCTATTTTTCAACACGAGAAAAAATGTTGAATTTTTCTTCTTGGTTTTGATCTGAGACTTGGCAAGTTCTTATGTTACTTTTATTTTTTGCAAATCGAAACACGGTGTTCAAAGCGTGTTTTTAAAAAAAATTCCGATTACCTGCCTTTCTTCTTAAAACTGTTTGGCATGAGAAACTATATCGTCTCAAATTCGGTCTGCCTTGCAACTTTTAAAATGTATGGTATAGTGAAATATATGGTACGAACGAGCGAAAATTGTTAAACGCCTGAGACATTCCTCCGTCCTGGAGTCAAAGTACATGCGCATGCTCTTTGACATCAAGACGGATGGTTGTCTCACCTCACTAATTACAAGACTTTCTCTTGTATGTCTCCCGACGAAAAGGAGGCTAGAACCACTGTTAAAGAATTGGCTTGGCGTCAGGGCTGGGAACAAATCAGCTTCTCTGCTCTCTTTACCTCCCGAGACTAAGCTAAAGTACTTGCTATAGCCGACGGAGCAAATGCCTGAACAATTTTGTATAAGCATAGATTGGCAAAGACCGACACCCCCCCCCCCCTTTCTAGTTTATGTACTCTAATAGCAAAGAGCCAAAGACATATATGATGATATGGGAAGGGGGCTACTGTCAAAATAACAACAACCTACGTCCAATATTAGAAGTACCCATTTACACCAGATAAAACTGAATGTGGACATTATTGCCAGCACAGGGCTCAAAGCCAGTAACTTTCTGTTCGTAAATACAATTTAATCTTTAACAAAACCAATTTATCTTTATATGGGTATCAGAAGCCACCCTTGATTATAAGCCGCATCCATAAAACTATGCAGAAATACTTAGTTTGAAATGACAGACACAAAAACGGACAAAAACATGATTAATGTACTTAAACAAACAAAAAAGAAATTAGAAGTTCAACCAACAACAATAATACTGTATTGTATTTCTTCCTCCTCTTCTACATTACCCTCTGCTTCAAGGTAGCAAGGCTTGGCATAATTTTGATAAAATAATGTAAGCCGCCCGCGTTTATAAGCCACCGCAGCAAAACGTGCCAAAAATAATTACGAGTCGCGCCTTGTAATCGAATACGGTAGACATTTTGAACTCACGTGATGTAGTCTGACTTTTGCCCTGCCAAAAAGAGCGTTTGTCCCAAATACTGTTGCTCACCAAAGGCGGGGAATTCAAGAAGATCTTTGATATTTTTGTGAAAAAATTGCAGGTTTATAATCCATTTCATGCCATACGACGAATCTTCAAGATTTGTCAAAATAAATCGCCTCACTTCATCATCCTTAAATAAAAAAATGTATCAATGTCTTGCATTTTCTTTTACCAGTGAGAAAAACACAAGAATACAAATAAAAATTAGTTATATACCAGTGCACAATGTTGCTAGAAATGTAACAGCTCTCAGAACCAAAACGATCACTCACTTTTATTTCAGGTTTCAGTGCCTGGTCTGCATCTGCTCTGGAATGAATCAAGTTCAGGTCTAATTTCATCATTGCCTTAAGGCAGGACACAGCAGATGTAGCTGCAATCGAAGTCCTTGGTGCCGAATCAACAACAATAAGTTTATCAACAATTTGTGGGTTTTGCAATGCTATGCTCATTACAGTCTTTCCTCCCATACTGTGTCCTATCAACACGCATTGCTTTAAATCAAGTTTCTCCAGCAACCCCAATGTGTCATGTGCCATTGCTTCATAAGACATTGAAATATGGTGCTCACTGTCTCCGTGGTTTCTTGCATCGAATGTTATTACCTGGGCAAGGGTAACAAAACAGTTGAACACAAGTTTCAGCAATGGTTCAATGTTTCAAATACCGTAAATCCTTGAACTGGCCACCCCCTTGTACATGCCCCCTTTAATGAGCCCCCATCTAAAAACTGTCTATTAGTAAGCATATACTATTAGTTTGTGATGTAACTATGTAACTATAATCGGAGACTGCTGTTTATGTTGAATCATTTAACAATTGATAACTTTACCATATCTGTTTAAATTTCGGTTCTCTTTTACTTTGTGATAAGTGATATAAAATGGAGCTAATAATATGATGTATAACGTTGGCTATCTGCCATCTTGGCCTAGATATCTTATGCATGAAAAAAGGAGACAAAAATTATTAACTGCTAATTGATACCTAAGTCTGTCGTTGAGGCAAAATTGCTGCTTAATTATGTATGGAACAGTAGTTAAAAAGGTACCGATCTTCCAGTTCTCTGGTTTAGAACTCTGGCCAAGGAATTCCAATTTCTCTTTGAGCCAAACATCCCATGTAAAATCACAACAGGCTGAGATTTTGAAAATGTTTCTTTAGCTGGTAGAATGTTGTAAGCAAGCCTAGGCCGCCTGTGAACACAAAGAGCATGTACAATAAAATGTAAAAATTAATGTCACAATGGCTTGCAACAGAAAGAAAAAAAGCAATTCAAAATAAATGATATGTTAAAAGAATTTTTGCTTAACTAAAATTGTGCTATCTTGTAGAATGCAAACTGAGCATGAATGCATACTTAAATTACTGATAGCATTCTTCTGTTTGCCTCATCTAACAACTGTTCATAACCATATCAGAGAACTTTGGACATGATAGATATGATAGATAAACCATTTGGTTATAGTATTGTATTTGAGAGGTCCAGAATACTGCACCAATTCAGACCATAGCAATGGTAGAGTAGCAGAAAAATCGTTCCTGTCCTCTATATCATCATTAAATGGACATAGAGATTTTGGAAATGTTCCTGAATTGAACTTCCTGAAGTTTGATTTGCTATTTTTTGCTAGGTAACTGCCTTAAAAGTGAAAAACCTTTAGAGTTAAAATGCTATAAAGAAACTTGCAAGGTTGATGAATGAATTGAAGCAACTTCTCTTGAATAAATTCACAGAAGAGGAGAGTTTTGCAGTTTTGTACTTCTGAGAAAAACTGCTTTCGTGCTTGGTAAATTAGGTATCTAAAAATATTCAACAACTATCAATCTTGAGGCATTAATATTCATAAAACGGAAACCCTTCCAGTCAGGCAGGCATTTTTACAAAAAGACATTTATAAACAATATTAGAAGTTTTTATCCACATGCATCCAGTTGGAATGGTCTTAAAAAGAAAAATCTAAACTGAATTTCTAAGCATTCCTGATAACCTTCCCCAATGTTTTAATGTATGTTTTAATTAGGGTGTCTCTTCTCATTGGTGCACATGTAATTAACTTGTTTCTTTGTGCATTTTCATCATTATAAAGGCCGATTTCCATTTGACATTTTATGTGTGCGCGGGCTTAGCATCCAAGTCTTAGCATGCGTAATTAAAATCAAGTGGTCTCGATTTTGCGTTCGCTGTGAGCGCCAGAAAGTTGATAGGGTCTCAACTTTTTTGTGCGCGCGGCCACTTGACAGGAGCACTTAGCTACGCATGCGCAAATTTGGGCGCTACGCCTGCGCGCACAACAAATGTCAAATTGAAATCGGCCTTAAAGCAAGTTCGCTATTTCTGCTAGCTTTGCAAAGATTGCAAATTGACTTGTTATTTTTTCATAGGCTTAGAAGCTTTGAACAATCACACCCACCAGCCAAAAGTATACCCAACTGAACTCACATCGTTCTTGGAAGCCTTTCTTGAACTTTGTGTGTTTCAGTCCTAATTACATAGTTCCATAATTTGAAAAGAGTTTTAAATTTTCATATCTCACAAAGCTAGTGTTGTCAAATTTCTAAAAAGATGTCAAAAAACTGGCAATATTTTAGCTTTGAAGTGCTTCTGGAGATATGGAGAAATTTTCAGTATGATAAGCACTGCAGTGTGACCACGATCTTTGTTTGTGAATTAAATATAAATATGACTTTGAAAAAGCAAACATTTTACAACATACTGAAAGCCTTTTGTCTGACACTCCTGTAAAACGTTAGAATAAGGATCCAAATGCACTAGATGGGAAATATGTACCCAGTTGTAGACTGAAATAGGCCAATCAGAAAAATGGGAGCACATAAATGGTATAGTTGTCCAAGAAGTACCTTACAAGTGTCTTTAGGAAAATCACTTGATGTTTTTTACATTTTATACTTTAAAGAGTGTCAGACAAAAAGCTTTAACCACACTCCTTTTTTCAAAGCCATTTACAATTAATTGTATAAAAAATGGAAAATGTGAATTTGAAACAGGGTTAATTGGATAAAGCCTGCCATATCAACAGTGTTCAAACACTTTTATTTTCAACCCAGGAGAGCAAAAAGATCATAAACAATCACAATTCATTCTTTGAGTAGAAGCAACATTAAAATAGACTTTGTCATGGCTTAAATTTTACTCAAGATTAATGGAAAATGTTAATTTGATGTTGCATCATAGATGTTTTTCTAACTTTGAAATAAGAATCAGTCTCTTGAAGGAAACCTCTCTAAGCACTTTGAACTCTGTGCATCTGTGCATTCCTGGTGAAAACCATTATAGACTGTGCACTAGTTCACACAGTGCTATATTGAGTTGATCCAACTGCTGATATACTTCAGCTTGCGTTGGATGCTTGTTTAAGCACTGAGCAAGGTAGATGCTCCCAACAAAGACCCCAAGCTGCAAAACGAGACTCAAACTTCCTTCATTTCACACGACAATCTTTGATGTCAGTTTGATGATTTTTTAGACATGATAAGGCTCTGTTGCACCTATCATTATGGTTTAGCTCCCTTTTACAGTTAATTTTTTAGATTTATTTGTTGAAATGTGCAATAGAAAACAAAACTTGTCTTTAGATACTTTCGTTTCTAATCGCCAGTGACAGAAGATAACAAAGACTTTGTCCGTCGGAACATAATTTTTTCTTGCCCTGTAGTATTATTATAATAATTTTCTAACAGTTGTGAGGTATTAAGATTCCTGTAGCAGCTCAACTTAAAAAGTCTGGCTCTATAAATGCTTTAAATTGAAATTTTAGAATTCTAAATATTAGAATAGAAAAATGTAAAAGCAGCAAATGAAATTACTATAAAATAAAACAATTGAATTACATAACTATAGTATTATATGAATTCATTGATATTTTAGTACACTAGAGGCCCAAGGTGCGAGCAAAAGAAGCCCAGCATTGCTGTGAGCATATGCATGTTTTCCAGCCTGTGCCTCTCTTTTTCCAGTCTGGATTTCATGGCAGTTTTCAATGAGATCTTGGGAGTGCACAAGCTATTACCCGGGAGTGCAAAAGTGCATTTGTGACAAGTGTACACATTTGAGTGTGCACATCAAATTTCTCATTGATTCCTGAGTGTGTGCATATTTTATATGGCACATTTCCTGTTTACATCAATTTTACATCTCAGGGAATTTCATGACTGAGAGTTGAACTATGCTTACCTACCACTACCATCAGTGGCTGTTCTCCAAATTTCTAAAGGTTCGGAAAGTAAAGAGATAACTTAAAGTGCCACTGAATTGAAAAAATCAAAAAAATTTTTATTGATGTTCTAAGTCAAGTCAGTGCTCCTGAATCCGATGGTGAAGTTCATTTTTCGGAATTGTGAAGTGTTTTGAAGCTACAACGCTTCAAAGTTGCGATTTTCAAGACTTTTTGTGCGAAAATTTGTGCGCGGTCTGTGAGGAATTTCAGGAATGTGTGACGCATTAACGTTTATAAGTCGCGGAAGTGATGCGGGCTTCAGTACTGAAAGCTGTATTTCGAGTGCGATAAAAAACCCAAAAAAACGTGAAGTGGATGAAAATAGTGCGATACTTGTGCTCTAAATATCACTAGCTATCTAACTACAAGACATGTGCAAGGTATTTTCTTGCGAAAATTTCGAGCCGATACGAAATAAGCAAACTTTTTGCGTGCAGTTTTTACCAAGACTTCATCCCGATCATTTACCTTTTGTGAATAATTGAGCGTGTCGAATAAGAATGCTCTTACAAACAGCTTTACAAATTATGAATAAAAGTGAGCAAATTGATCAAGGGAAAAAGTTGTTCTATTAAAGAACCAAACAAATTGCACATTTTTCGGCGCTTTTCCCACTTTCCAACTTGCGTTGCCACTGTCAAAGCATCAGTTATCGCCAGGGCCGTCAAGATGGGATAAATTGCCCCGTGGTCAGGGGGCCTCCAAAAGTAGAGAAGTTCATTTTAAATGGAATTGATTAAAAGTAACAAAATTATGCCTTTAAAAGTAAAACTTTTTTAAACGTTTGCATGAAAAAGAATCAATTTAGGCTAATCTAGAATTCGTGGTTGCAAATATCGCCTATCCGTTTTGGCTTCCAGAATGTCTTGGCGTCCCTGGTTATAGCAGTAGCATCATTGTTAGCATCATTGTCATGGTATCGTGATCCAAAATGAAAATTATGAAAAAAACTTGCTTTATCTGGAACCTTGTTCTCCAGCCTATAAGTAGCACGGTGGGATTTTTCAGGGTCAATTCATATCCTATCTTTTTCAGCGTATCAAACTGCTTATCTCTACAAAGTTCCATGCCGATATCGCGATCTAAAAGTTAAATTATGACAATGACTGCTTAGAGGTCTAGGACCTGGTATCCCAGTCTATAAATAGCATAAGGGGTATTTTTCAGCCTCTATTCAGACCCTATCTTTTTCGGCGTATCAAACTGCCTATTACTGCCAAGTTCCTTGCTGGTATCACGATCTAATGGCTAAATTCTGTCAATTACTGCTTAGAGGTCTAGGACCTGGTACCCCAGTCTATAAATAGCACAAAGGATATTTTTCAGCGTCTATTCAGACCCTATCTTTTTCGGTGTATCAAACTGCCTATTACTACCAAGTTCCATGCTGGTATCGCGATCTAATGGCTAAATTATGTCAATTACTGCTTAGAGGTTTGGAACCTAGTACCCCACTCTATAAATAGCACAAGGGGGATTTTTTCAGGGTAAATTCATATCCTATCTTTTTCAGCGTATCAAACTGCCTATTACTACCAAGTTCCATGCTGGTATCGCGATCTAATGGCTAAATTATGTCAATTACTGCTTAGAGGTTTGGAACCTAGTACCCCACTCTATAAATAGCACAAGGGGGATTTTTCAGGGTCAATTCATATCCTATCTTTTTCAGCGTATCAAACTGCCTATTACTACCACGTTCCATGTTGGTTTCGCGATATAATGGCTAAATTATGTCAATTACTGCTTAGAGGTTTGGAACCTAGTACCCCAGTCTATAAATAGCACAAGGGTATATTTGTCAGCGTCTATTCACACCCTATCTTTTTCGGCGTATTAAACTGCCTATCTCTATCAAGTTTCATGCTTGTGTCATGTTTTACACAATTTGTATCGTTTTATCTTCTTACAGCCCTCACTATGGCTGAAATGACTATATAAATCTGAATGCGTCACTCGCCCCAGCCTCTTTTCGCACGACCTACTCGCAAAAGAACCCCAGAAACCCCTATTTGTGGGCCCCAAATTAAAAAACTAAACTTTTTTCCGAAATCAGCGATGATAGGTCTACCAGAATCAACAATAAAAAAAATTTCATTTTTTTCAGTTCAGTGGCACTTTAAAGAAAAAGGCCAAAAACCTTTAGCATTCTAAGAGTATCATGTGGATGATATAAAGCAGGGCTAACAAGAGGGGGACAAAAGGGGGCACATTGCCTAAGGGCCTCAATGTCTAGGGAAAATTTATAGTTAAAAGATAGAAATTCATTCATAGAAGAGAAATAACAGTAAAATGTAACAATGAAACAATTGATACAAAGTAATATTTGAATAAATGCAAACAAGTGACTGCAAAGAATATTCTGAAGTGTATTTTAAGCTAATCTAAAGAGCGAGGTGGCAAAAATTTTCTGCTCACTTTGCTCGCAAGGAGCTTACTTTTATAGTTTGGTTCCAGGCCCACTGAAAACTGTTGGCAGCCCTGATATCAAGTGGATCACTCAATTTAGAAGGACATACTTTTTTCCATTCTCAGTTGCGAACAAATTTAGAAAGACATTTTACTGTGTTTAAAAAAACTTTTTAATTGGAGCCACATAAAAAAACACGCCCAAACGACGCCTATCTTTCGGGTGTGCAAAAGTGCACCCGCCCGTTATTTTACAAAAATTTCTCGGTTAAACTCCAGAAAAACCACTGATTATAGGAAGCCTTACCCAAATCGAATAATTTTGTTGAAATTCCCTATCTCCAGTCTTCTGGCAACATTCTCGCAAAATCTCCGCGTTAAAACCGGCGAACTGTTCGCCGTTTGCTTAAACAGGGTGGCAGCCATTTTCATTAGTAAGATCGGTGAGATGAGGTAATAAAACGGCCTCGATTGTGGGTGAATTTCTTGGAAAACAAAATTCGTACAGTCGTTATCAAACCGAAAGTTCGAGAAAAAAATCGGGTTTCGAAAAATAGAGTAAGTTTGTTACTTTGTTTACTACTTGCAAATAATATTTCCAATGCCAAATAAAAAATCTAAAGGAAGAGGCAGGGGTCGAGGGAGAGGTAGAGGAAATGCGTTAGCTGATAGTCAAGACGTTGGACGTCAACAACTGTCAGAAGACCAAGTGAAAAAAGATGGATCCTCTGTCCTCTCAGAGAATAACAATGTCCAACTTGATAGCACAGCCCTTGGAACTCCAAACCAATTCGCAGATGCTGCCTTGAATTGCAGACAGGAAAGTCCTCTATCATGTAAGAAAACCGGGGATCAAAAAGTTCTTTCGCAGCAACCCGAAGCTGAAGCTCAAGTCATTGCGCCATTGCCAAAAAATGTACCACAGAATGTTGTACAAGCAAAAAGAAAAGCTAAAAATGATAGCAATACACAGATTCAGGGAGTTGACATACCTACAGGAACAATCAGCCATCCTGTCCAAAGCACAACGAAAAAGATGGAAAATCTAAACTTACAGGATAATGTGAAAGGCCTACTGAAGAATGAACCCAATAAACTTAAAAATGCTCAGGTACAAGCTAAGACGGTTGCTGATTCGAAAGAAGAAAAAAGTAGCACTGGTGGTGCAAAGAAAAAGGCCACTGGAGACAGCACGTCGACAAGAACTGCCATTGCAAATTTAGGCTCGACATCGCAAGGGAACAGATCCTCCCTGGAAACTGGTATGTCTTTCAAAATCAGATTCCAAGGTATAACTCCCCTAAGCTAAAATAGATCAACAGATACACGATATAAAAAAGCAAACAAGCACAAAAAAACTCATAACTATCAAAATATGAATTATGATTATCTGTACAGATGCACGAATTCTTATGTAATTTGATGGAATGTTGTATTCTCCAGCCATAATGCTTTGCTTTCAGTTTTCCTTCCAGCTATAAAACTGAATTGACCTAAACGGGGTTATTTCCATGCTTGAAATGAAAAAGATAAAAAACGACCCCACCCAATTTATACCTAAGTATTATTGCATTTGTTTGATGGAAAATGAGCAGATCTGACTCTTTGTAAGTTTTGACCGAAAGAAAATTTGCCAAAGACGTAGTTTCAAAAATAATTTTAAATAAGTTTTGTATGATATTTTGAATACTTACTAACTTACTTACTTAAGTTTATGCATCAACATCTGATTGTTCTAATAAGTCTTATTAGTACGAAATCTATAATCTATAAGTACGAAAACATTATGAAATATTTCAAAGCAAGGAAGAATTTAATAATCCCGAGTTGTAGGAAGGATTTATTTAGAGTGGTAGACTTAGCCAAAAATGTACTGTGCTAGCTCACACACCGCGTCTGGTATTTGAGTCCAAATTGGGGTTGTATTTTCATTTCATTTTTCTCGCTGTATAACTCTTTTCCTAGAGTGAAAGTTCAGCATTAATACTTTTTTCGAAAAACGAAGTTTTATAATTTTCCCTACAAAAGCTACTTAAAAATACTAAAAGATAATGAAGTTCGCACCCGATGCCAAACTCCACCTTTCATTATATTTTGCTTTCGGTCACTGCAAACAAGAGCACATTTTGTTCTAGACCAATCAGCGGGTTTGTTTACAAAATGTCATTAGCCAATCACCGGCTTCCATTTCGAGCTTGATTTTTCAATATTTCAAATCAAAACACAGTTGCTGTGGAGCAAAACCTACCCTCATACTTTTGCCCGGGAAAAAAATTTACGTTTTTCTACGAAGAAGATATTTTAAACTTACATTCTAGAGTAATTTTTTGGTACATATCTAGGAGCCCTAAGCAGGAACATTAACGGTTGGTAAAATGTCTGCAGTGAAACATTACCTATTTTCCACCTCGGCCCTACCGCCAAAAATGCCTGGCCCCTAATTTACTCTATATGAAGCTTTTGTTAATTAAACAAGTAAACATTTTAAGATTTTAGTTACCTGATAGTTTGCGCAAACAAATCACCCAGCTATCACCTGGGAATAATGTATTTTCTTAAAAAAAACTAGGCTTTATAATTGCCTATTCCCTCCTCTACACTACCGCACGGGATGCCTAGGCCCTTTCCGAACCTCCCTCCTGGTCACCACAGTCCATGAAACTCAAACCACTTTTGTGAAGCCATCAGTCTATAGTTTGAAGCCAAAAAGACCAAAATATTGGCAATACTTTCAATTCAATTTTTGAAAGAAATCAGCCTTTGGTCGTTTCAAAGCTATTTTCAAGGCATTTTTGCCACGCTACTGCCAATAGCGAAAATTTTGGTAACTCACTCCCCTCATGAAAGTATCTGGAAAGTTTCGAATTTACAATTTACAGATTTGTAATTGCAAAATTGTTTTCTGAATTTTTCTGTAAGTTTCTTTGAACCTTTGAACTATTTATTTGTCTAAAAAAATTATTTTATCCATGTGTAAGTAAATGTTGTGAGGGTTTTTGTCAAGCTTGTAGCGAAGGAAACGAAAATCGACTCACAACAGCGGCAAGAAATAATAATTTTTTCACAATGATGGAAAAACAATAATTAAGTTGCTAAAATCACTGGATGAGCAAAAATTACTTCTTTCACCACATGCAAATAAGTTTAAAAAACAATAATAAAGAATTAAAATTTATCCTCGTACCGATTTACTTTAGCAAGACTTGCCTCTGTAAATGAATTTTGTGGCTTTATGACCATAGTTCTAAATGATATTTCTGCATTGTAAGAACATTTCAGAACTGCTGAATAAAATAAGCCTTTCTTTGCACAACCTAGTAAGATTTCTATAAAGTAAACTCGCAGATACTTACCTTTATGCTTGGGTGTCTAAGACTGCTCATTTCCCTCTGTGTATCAATAAACTGCTCATTTTCTTATTGTTATGAAGAAATTGGTCAAACATCTTGGTCCAAATTTTTTTTACTTCAACGGAGACCATTGTGAGATATGTTACAAGAGAATTCAATCCATATAGAATTTTTCGAAAGCCTCCAAGTCCATCTTTTCGAAAGCCCATCTTATTGAGTTTTTCGAAATTTCCAAGTCCATCTTTTCGAATTTTTCGAAAGCCTCCAAGTCCATCAATTCACTGCAGCAATGTTCAATCCACTGCACAGAAGACCAAGGCTGCAGTTTTGTCAAAACCACAATTTATCTCCTTGAATGCAAACACTCCCCTCACGAAAGTATCAGGACAGTTCAACGATCGATTTCCTTTTCGGACAAAAACAAATTCAGGCTGGTGATAACGACTCTTTAATTTAGGGATAATAATTTTTTGAGAAACCATTACAAAATCAACCAAGTCACTAAACTGTTGCAAAACATTTGCTCTTTTTATCTGTTATATATTTTTCTTTAAATAATAAACCTTTGCGCTACATGCCTTACGCAAATCAAACGACCAAAGGCTGAGAATATTCACTTGCCACAAAATTCAAGGCCAATATGATCATATTGGTTCTCAAACAACTAAATATGATTTAGCAAAGATATTTCTAAAGTTATCATGCATTGTGCTAAAAACCTTTTAGCAGGTATCAGTAAGGTTTCAAGACTTTGAGACTGTCCTGTAAAAGTGGGTTTTTGTTACTTTTTAAAAAGATGATTTCTTTCAAAAATTGAATTGAAAGTATTGCCAATATTTTGGTCTTTTTGGCTTCAAACTATAGACTGATGGCTTCACAAAAGTGTTTTGAGTTTCATGGACTGTGGTGACCAGGAGGAAGGTTCGGAAAGGGCCTAGGCATCCCGTGCGGTAGTGTAGAGGAGGGAATAGGCAATTATAAAGCCTAGTTTTTTTAAGAAAATACATTATTCCCAGGTGATAGCTGGGTAATTTGTTTGCGCAAACTATCAGGTAACTAAAATCTTAAAATGTTTCCTTGTTTAATTAACAAAAGCTTCATATAAAGTAAATTAGGGGCCAGGCATTTTTGGCGGTAGGGCCGAGGTGGAAAATAGGTAATGTTTCACTGCAGACATTTTACCAACCGTTTGTGTTCCTGCTTAGGGCTCCTAGATTTGTACCAAAAAATTACTCTAGAATGTAAGTTTAAAAAATCTTCTTCGTAGAAAAACGTAAATTTTTTTCCCGGGCAAAAGTATGAGGGTAGGTTTTGCTCCACAGCAACTGTGTTTTGATTTGAAATATTGAAAAATCAAGCTCGAAATGGAAGCCGGTGATTGGCTAATGACATTTTGTAAACAAACTCGCTGATTGGTCTAGAACAAAATGTGCTCTTGTTGTCACTGCAGGCACCGCGCAGCCATTGGGCTAGCAGGGGCTATAGCCTCCCCCCCACTTTTTTTGCAATAATAGGTTAGAACGTTTTTTAGAAAGTTTATTTTTACGAAACTTTGGAAAGTTTTTGGTAAGCAAACAGATCCTAAGTAGTAGCAGTTCGCCTTGACTGGGAACCGATTTTTGTTCATTTTCTAGGTGACTAATCTTGTTAAATCTATATTTTTAGGAATTGATATCTTCTCTGAAACAGACTGTTTATAAAAAGATAAGTGGAAAGAAGCAAGTGTTTTCTCTAAGTATTTAAGGGCGTTTTCTAGCGATCTTAAGGCGTGGCCACCATAAAATTCTCGGCCACGCTCTTTTCAGTCCACCCACTTACAGAATGGTGTGTGTGAGATCCCGTGTTTTTTTAAAATTATATTTAAGTTACTTCAAACGTTTATTGAGTTTAAATAGCCATATTTAAATAGACATCGTGGATGAAGTAACTTGTTCGTTGAATAATCACGAGAAAGTGAATGATGTTGGAATACGAGATAGAAAGTCAGCACTCAATATCAACGGAGTTCAAGACTATGTAATAACAGCAGGGCCTTCACCAGCTATTGTGCTCAAGGGGGGGGGGGGCAGGGTCCTCCGATCCCATTTGCCGACAGGTCTGAAAATTTGCCGACGAAGCACCCCTACGTGGCAAAAATCTCCTCGTTTTTACAATGGATTTTTTCCAAGGGGGTGTCACACTCCTCTACCGCAACACCCTAGCGACTTGCTGGTTGATGTTTAGATATGTTACAATAAGTAGAGTCAATCAGGTGAATTCCCCTCAGCGCACACGGCAGACGTTTGTCTTTGAAAGACGAAGATTTTTGTCTTTAGCATTCCAAAGACAGAAATATCAAAAACAAAAGTTTCGCGCTTGCGCTTGTCAAAGACAGAAATTTTTGTCTTTCAAAGACAGTCTTCGAAATTAAACATGTTTAGTTTTCGTAAACGGTCTTTGAAAGACAACGACAAAAGTCTGCCGTGTGTGGATCCAAAAGACAAAAATCTTTCGTTTATGACCCCGCACACTGCAGATTTTAATCGTGAAAGACAAAAATCTTCGTCTTTTGCGACAAAATTATGCTATGTGCGCCAGGCTTAAGTTTTGATCACATGAAGATATTCTCTTGAAACTGCCCGCCAAGCAATTTCCTGTCTGTGCTTCAAGGACGAAAATCTGTCTTGTGCACAATCTGTGAAGACAAAAATCCTCGTCTTTCAAAGACGAAAATCTACCGTGTGCGTGTGCGAATAACTCGAAGACAAAAATCCTCGTCTTTCAAAGACAAAAGTCTGCCGTGTGCGGTGGGCTTTAAGAACGTGTAAGTGTGTTTTTAGTATGGCTATTTATACTCAATAAAGGTATGAAGTTACCTAAATGTAATTTGATAATATCTTGAGACGATTGAATTTTTAAAATTTCAGATAATCGTAAACTCCTTGCAAGACCAGGATATGGTACTGTTGGCAGACCAATTAAACTCAGAGCAAATTTTCTTCCCATGAAAATTCCAACGTATGGAGATATTTATCACTATGATGTGTCAATAGTGCCAGAAGCTTCACGTGATATTAACAGGGCGGTGATCAAAAAGCTTGAAGACAATTATGGGAAAGTATTTAACGGCGAAAAGCCTGTTTTTGATGGAAAGAAGAATATATATACCAAGAAGCGTCTTCCTATAGAGAATAATGGGGTAAGGTTTTTTCTATTAGATTAAACCTCAACTTAAAATCATGTCAGACATCTTTTGGCACAACTTACTCTCGATCTTCACTTCAATTCGGGAAAAAATTATTCTAAAAAACAACGAGTAACGAAATTAAATAGGGAATGTGTAATACCACCTCCCGAAATTTTCTCAACAAAATATTTTCTTAAACCCAAAATTATTACCTCTTAATGCTTTGGAGATCAAACAAACTGGCTACCCTAATTTCATGATTGGGTCTTCTATGTCTTTCATTTAAAAGTAAAATAAAAGTAAGTTATCAAAACGACTGCAACCTAAATAACACACCTATGTTTAGAGTCGTTCCTGGTGAAAAAAGTTCACGACCCCTTTCGAAAGTTCCCTTTCGAAAAAAAAATTACCATGACATTTTTCATCCCCCCACGTTATATCACATCACTAGATACAGAAAAATATTGTAAAGGACAATATTTAACAAAAAGCACTTTGTTGACCGTCCTTGTTGACCAAAACATTTTCCTGTTTTTACTTTATTTTTTCTAAAAAGGTTTTAACTACGAGCCATGAGTGCTTGCCTTTTTAGATCTTAGTTTATATAACCCTTGTCTACCATACTGTTGATCCTCGAACTACCCCCTTCCTTCCCTCGTATAAGCCCGTCGTATCGAGGGGCAATTCACTCTTGCAAATAGAATACAAGATTTTTCCTAAAACAAAAAGATTTATGGGGATTTTCAGATAAAACAATAGGATTTTCACAAAAGGTGTATGAGATTGTCTTAGAGTGATTTTCCCCTTGCCTCGTATAAGCCAGGGATGTTTAACCCCCCCCCCCCTATCCACAAACTTTCTAAATAGCTAAGCTCATTGGGAAGGGGGGGCTTATTCGAATATTTACGGTATGAAGGGAAGTACCCTGGGTACCAGACTCACTATATTTATTTTATATATAGTGAGTCTGGTACCCAGGGTAGAAGGGAAGTTGCAAGCATTCCAATGTGTTGAGGGACACTATGTCTAAAAGAAGACACTTGTTAGAGCTTCTAACAAGGTTAAAAAAGGGACATTTTCTGAAAAGCTGGTGGAGTATGTGCCGCTGGCTGCCCGGTTTTGACGTCCCTAATCATGTTGGGTGGCGAGTGATTCAGTGATGATCAATAGGCACTGTAGCGTTTCTGACTGGCTTATTTCGATTTACTGACAAAAAGTGTCTGACGAATTTTTTAAAGCTACTTTTTGAATTTTGTTTGAAAGCCTGTATGGAAACCTAATTATGTAAAATAGTAGAGGTATGCTGCCCAGAGATAAATTTAATAATAAAATCTAGACGAAGAAACCGACTTATAACTTTAACAAGACACAAAGATTGCCTACAGAAACTGAGCGCATGCACAAATAGAAATCATTCTTGAAAAACGCTGAGGCTCTTATTATAAGTTATCTTTCTATTGGGGGTAATCAAGGGGGATATAAATCCGTCGTTCAGCGCAATTTTAAATTGAAATCCGCAGTTCCGGTCATTTCTAGCCAATGTCCCGCGTCCAAAAATGGTGGATAAATGCTGCTGATCAATTCGTACGGCATTATAAAAAGTTCCGTTATCATTTTCGAGAAAATCAGCGTCTTGCAAATATGGAGGATTGCCGTAATTTGCGAAAAAATTTCCGTTGTTCCGCAAGCTTTGATAACCCCCTTTCTACAATATTTTACAAAAAGCATACCCATTCATCGTTATCCGTCGTTAAGTCACTATGAAATGCATGCCAAGTCCACCAATTAGTACATAAAAGCAAGATCTAACAAACTCTTTTTTAACTGCACAAACTAACCCAGGCTCGTCCCAGGTCGAAACCCAACTCTTGAAATAGAGTGGCTCAATCGAGGGGAGGGGGGTGGCTAGGATAGTTTGGGTTTACTCAACGATAGCTTAGAATAATTTCAGCAAGGGGGGAATCCGGTTTATTCTGTGGTGGTAGATCAAAGCTGCAGGCTGCTTGCCATCGTTATTTTCCTATTTGGAATCTCTCTCGTATTAATTCAAGTATTAATATATACTTCGCTATCCATGGTCATGGTTCGCAGATATCGTATAGCTGGGTGGACTGCTTTGGTTATGGATCATTTTGTGACGGTTACGAGTTGTCGTGGGTTCAGTAACCACAGGCAAATAAAACGTATACTTATCGAGAAACATCAAATCAACAACTAACTGTATACATCATTACGAGGCTACAAACAAGTATTAAAAATAGACAATAACGTCACAATTTTACAAATGAAATGGAAAAAAACCTTTATGTTATCTCAACATTTTACAAAATCAGGAGCTCATCACTCATTCATTTAATTACTCTCCGAAATCTATACTTAAACAAATATATTCATTTATGCCTTTGAATGAATTTGAGTTTATAGACCGTTATAACTTGTAGAGCGAATTTACTGTGAAGCACCATTCAGAATCCTGGCGAACTGAAAAAGAATTCAAGGTAATACATTTTGCTATACATCTTTTTATTTTTATTGGTATATAGCTAAAAAATGCTACGCTTACCATAATTTTTAATCAAAGCTGACCAAAAAGAGTAACAATTTAGATTGTTCCATTATCAGTTTCGATTAAAGAGAAACCTAAGTGGAACCTTAAAGTAAATGACTCTGGCTTCCCAGCCACTGAGCTGTTGATATTGGCTTGGGTGCGGAAACTCGAGGAAGAGCCATACCTTGAGAGGGCAGGCATTTAAACAAGAAAACAGATACATAGCAGCGAATGAAAGTTTTAGAATAAATCAAGCTTACAAAGGAGCTACGAGTCAATATCAGAACATATTAACTACAACTGAAATTCCTGCCCCTGAACTGATGGACTTCAATTTCTCATTATATCAATTTTTAAACTGGCCTAACTGTTTGAATATCAAGTCGTTTTGAATATCAAGTCGTTTATGCTTTGAAAACTCGGGATTTGCTGCTTCGTAACTGTGAATTTTTTCAAGTTTGTAATTAACCTTCCTCTACCCATAGGTTACGGTGAAATTCGCCTCGAGTGTTAGCATTGAGCTACTAAACCAAGCATTGGCTGGCAAGTGTGAAATTCCAAGAGAAACTATCCAGGCACTTGAACTGGTGCTCCGCATGACCCCATCAGCAAGGTAGGTTTTCATCTGTCCATTTACATGTCTTTATTGATTCTCTGGCATTATTCATACGTCTCTAAGCATTATTGATTCTCTGGTGAAACATGATACAAACTTGAGTAGCCATCATTTAAAATAGTTTTAAAATGTCATTTGGTTTCAAGGAAATCATCTGTTGTACGCCACTTTATATCAATAAGTAAAAACTCTTTTAAGACAAAATAGTGTTATATGATGCAGTATTTCGTTAATTCCTTGTTGTGATAAAAGATTGTTGAAATTTTAATTTTGACTCACTCAATGCTGAGGAGAGGGAGGGTCAGGGGGGTCACTGAACAGGGGGCCCTTGGCCTTAGGGGCCCACAAATAATGACTCAATTAAAAACATTATAAGTAACAGTGTAACCTCTCCATTATCACAAAAGTCTATGAAAGAAGTAAGGTAGAAGCAGTTTCAGTCTTTGACTGCTGTTATGAATTTCTCAACTTTGTAGGCTTGGTCTAAAGAAGTTGAAAAGCTTCTGAATGTTACCAAATACTGTTTCCCCCCTAGAAGCGTCTGTCTTTATTATATATCTTTCGTCCTGACCAGGGGCCTAAACATCCTCCCTGCGGCCCTGAACTCACTGAATGTAGAATATAATGTGGCATTGATAATATGAATAATGATTCTGAAGGGCGATTGAGTGATTTCTGGTTTGGTGAGTGATAATATGAATAATGATTCTGAAGGTCGATTGAATGATTTCTGGTTTGGTGAGTGATAATATGAATAATGATTATGAAGGGCGATTGAGTGATTTCTGGTTTGGTGAGTGATAATATGAATAATGATTCTGAAGGTCGATTGAATGATTTCTGGTTTGGTGAGTGATAATATGAATAATGATTCTGAAGGTCGATTGAATGATTTCTGGTTTGGTGAGTGATAATATGAATAATGATTCTGAAGGTCGATTGAATGATTTCTGGTTTGGTGAGTGATAATATGAACAATGATTCTGAAGGTCGATTGAATGATTTCTGGTTTGGTGAGTGATAATATGAATAATGATTCTGAAGGTCGATTGAATGATTTCTGGTTTGGTGAGTGATAATATGAATAATGATTCTGAAGGGCGATTGAGTGATTTCTGGTTTGGTGAGTGATAATATGAATAATGATTCTGAAGGTCGATTGAATGATTTCATTTCTGGTTTGGTGAGTGATAATATGAATAATGATTCTGAAGGGCGATTGAGTGATTTCTGGTTTGGTGAGTGATAATATGAATAATGATTCTGAAGGTCGATTGAATGATTTCTGGTTTGGTGAGTCATTCTACTGATAGCTAATTTAATGTATAAAAGTTGTGATGGCTGATTTTGATACTTAATTGTACGATTGGCTCCCTGTTGTTTCTAATCATTTATCAGCTTGTTGTATCACAGTCATACATGTCTGTTTGGTTCTTGTTTCGTTTTCCTAGGTACACTGCGATTGGAAGATCGTTTTTTTCAATGCCGACCAATCCGTTCGATCTTGGAGAAGGATGTGAGTTGTGGTACGGTACCCAGGGGCGGATCCAGACATTCGCAACATTCGCACTGGCGAATGTCAGATTTCCACATGTCTTTTTGTAATTGTCTGTTAATACATTTTAGCATTGTGAATATTGTACTGGAAATGGCCAGATAATAAAAAAAGGTCCATAGAATACAAGAAAAAAAAGTTTTGTTTCCTGTCCTAGTTGCTATGATGTCACCTTGTTGTTTACTTTTTAGGTTTTATTCCCTCGTTTTCGTGATTTAGAGATGATATATTCGAAAGAGGGCTCCCCCTTTTACGCATAAATTCACAGAGCACCAATAAGGTTTGATGCGAATGTCGAATGGAATTATAATATATTAGGCATGCGTGCGCAAACGAAGTAGTACTGAAAAATGTATGCCAAAAATTTGTGCGAATGTCAGTCCACCTATGTTATCTAGCCATCTGAAAACCAATAGGAAATGTATATGGGAAATTTTTTTGCGAATGTGGCGAAGGTAGATGCGAACTATGTTCGGTAGCCAGTTGAGGGAGAGAACCTTGGAAAGTGAGTAGATAGAAACCTCGCTTCCAGATCAACGGCCATGATTGTTGTTGGAAAGCTGTGGAGACATTTGCTTGCAGAAGAGCAGCAATTGTACTTCAGAGTGAGTGAAAGGAGTCAAATATAAGATAATTTTTAATTTGAATCAGGGGATTTCTAATGTAAATGTTCATAGTTTGTCGAAGATTTTGGTTGATGGATGGAATTTGATAGATGGCAATATGCGAGGACAGTTCAGTTGGACCTAAAATTGTTGAACCAAAATTTTGCTTATGTTTTCATTTTCATGATGGAAGACGTTATTTAGACAGAGATTCAGACTCAAATAATATTTTGAAGAATACGTGTTGCATTTTAAGGTAAATAGCCATTTTTATGCAGGCTGTCAATCAGAACTTTTGGGGTTCAAGTCAGGTACATGATGTACCGTACATCTTGATAATGATGATGTAGCATTCTGACGAATGATTCTGTTCTATAAATATCTTGATGAATTTGAATATGCTGAATTTTAGAATTCTAGATATTTTTTATTGATAGATATTGTTATTATCACAAACCTGTAAATAGTTTGACTGTGCTGGGGATTTGTTTTTGAATAAGATATTGCATTTTCTACGGCCTATTCTTTCCTTGTTAATTTATGCTGTCAGTTTTGGAAAAATCTAGACTGCCATATTTGTAAATGAGAAATTGTAATAGTATTTTGATTTTATTTGCCTGGTCATGCCATAAATATGGTAACCCTTTTCATGAGTTTAACCTCTAAAACTAGTAAAATTATTTGTGGTTTCCACACTATAAGAGTATACCATTTGAAACTTTTGGTTCTGAAATACCCTTAAGATTCATTAATTTTTGTTTATGAATTTGCAAGTGACTGACAGTTTTCTTTTCTATGTAATTGTGTGTGTAAATAAATGTAAATATGGGTAGTAAGGAATGATCCTAAAGGGGGAATTACTACATTATTAATAAGAAATTCACAGCAAGTTGGTTCTGCCAAGTAAATATCTTATATAAATCCATATAGTAAAAGTTACCATGTTTGCCTTATTTCTTTGCCATTACTGACTTTGTTTGATGTACATTTTAAATTTGTATATAATATATCTATGATGTTCTTGTTATGGAAAGACAATGAATTGTTTTAAATTCTGTTACATTTGCTGTTTTACCAACACCTGAAAATACTAAAATTGTATGATGTGTATTGACCTAATTTGTATTTTTGGCCCTGTTTAAGGCACATCACACAGCAGTTTAGATAGAAAGGCGAATGCACAAAATAAATAACAGAAAAGCTCTGAGTCCCTAAAGTATTTGGTGTTGAAGTCAAACATTTGGGTGGATATTGCATTGAAAATTTCTACACTAAACACAGTATTTGATTGTTAAATAATATAATTGTATAAATAGAACTAAGATTCCTTTCTTAAAATGGCTGTTTTTTAAGTGAGTGACATAAACTATTTTTAATGAGTTTTTCTCTCTGAGAAGGGGTGATACACACGCCTAATATACCCTTATTTTAGCTCATCCTCTTTGTTCTTGACAATTTGTGATTCTGTGCCTAGACTTGCCATTAAATCATCATTAAGAGGACATTTCAAATCTTTGCTGTTGTTTTTCCATCACAAAAGCCATGTAGGAAACAAAACATGTCAAAACAACAAAAGCTTGATGAGTGTTTCTCAAAATTTTTCCAGAGATCTCTTTTCTTGTTCACTCAATAAGTAGAATGTCAAATTGTCAATGTAATCCAGACCTGGGTGTGATTCTTAATATTTATCCTTAAATTTCTCAACCTTTGAGCCTCAATATTTTTATTTAATCTATGCTGTTTAAAAAATGTGTTGTTAGTTTCCTAATCCGAAAACTTAATATGAGGAAAAATACATCTTTAAGTGGAAAACTTCGATTCTGAGACTATAGTAAAATTTGACTGATTTTTTGGGCGTGGTCACATAGGCGTGGTCGAAACTTTGCGAATGTCAGATTTTCTTCTGCATCCGCCCCTGACGGTACCTACAAAAGTATAAGGCCTACACAAGAAGGCATGATGATTAACATTGATCTAGCTGCGACTGCGTTTTACAAGACTCAGGACGTTCTAGATTTCCTCAAAGAGATATTACAAAAAAATGATATACCGCGTATTTTGAACGATGCTGAGAGAGTCAGGTTCAGTAAAAGCATCAAAGGTAAATTACTTTAAAAAGTAACTTTAATATGGGTAAATGAAAGCGAAACAGCTTATTTGCAGATTGGGAAAAAGTTTTGTGACTTTCTGGTCAAGAGAACCAGATGAATTAAAACTCATCTCAATTAAAGAGCAGTGTTAACTAAAAAGTTGTTATTACAACCGATTTCTTCTCTTCTGAAAAATTCCTTTAGCGCTCTTAATTCTCATATTTAGGGGTTATTCCCTTATTCTCTTTATTCTTTGGATACACCAGAGACGATCTTCATATTTTCATATTCCTGTAGCCAGTTTGGGGAGGGGCAAGATTAAATGGCACTGACAAAGAAAGTGTCCTATTAGATGCCCTCTGACGCAGTGACAAATCCTTGAGACTCTGGCACCCATGGTACCTATTTGGTTAAAATAGTTTTACGTTTTTAAGGCCTAAAGGTCCAACTGAATCACATTGTTGGGCATAAGCACCAGAAAAGAATTCTTGGCATTGCAAAGGAATCTTCAGAAGAAATCAAATTTGACTTGGAGCAGGAAGGAAAGAAAACGAGAAGGATCTCAGTTGCTGAATATTTCAAAACCACGTACAATATGGTCTTGAGGTAGAGTTAGTTTATCATCTGTCCAATTGAAATCATCATGAAAATCATCGCCAACCTTTTAAAAACATTAATTCTAGATCTAGAGTGATTCTAGTTTTATTTGACCGTTCACTTTAACATGTTACCGCTGCACGTTTATAAAAGACCTTACCTAAAAATATAGTATTTCTTTTTACCGTAACTCCTTGCGTGATCTTCCGGTGCTGGTGCGCTCTTTTAAAGGGGGGGGGGCGCTCATTGGAGGAATTTCGGCACGTGACAAAATTTGCGATGAATGAGAACAATCTAGTAGTGCACTCGATTTAATAATACTTAAATAACTTTTTGGCAATAATATTTGCTTTCCAAAATTGCAGGTTTCCAAAACTTCCGTGCTTAAAGGCAGGAAGCGATAAAAAAGTCGTCCATTTGCCAATGGAAGTATGTACCATTGTCCCGGGACAACGATGTGTGAAAAAACTTAGCGAGGGGCAAACAGCAAAGATGATTAGAGAGACTGCAAAAAACGCAAAAGAGAGACAAATGATAATAGAATGCAAGGTTTGTTTGGCCATTAAGAGTACCGAAGTGATGATGTCACAAAAGCTTTTTAGAATTTTTCAATTTTGATCCCATAACCTGGAAGAGCATACCTCCAAATATAAAAAATCGGTCGATTTTGTCACAAATTTGCTGAGATACGGTCACATGAACACAGGCTCTTTGCCCATCAAACCTCTGTAATTTGGTCTTTTGGTTCAAAACTTTTTGAACCAGCCAAGAATAACAGTAATCCGATAGCAAACTTGAAACCTTTAATTGGCCATATCCCGCCCGATTGTGAACATATAAAACTGATTTGCATATCGGGAGGTATTTTATGCCGTTCTTTCAGAAAATGTGTTCAAATTTAAGAAACTCTTAAAAAACTTTTGATGACGTCATACTTTGGTATTCTGAAAACCCACGATGCTTGAGGTTTCTAATAACAAAAGATCAATATTACTTTCATTGATGTGATGCTTAGATTGGTATTCTATTGAGAAGGTTTTCATACCTAAATGGCAGCTTGAGCAATGTGTCAATCGATTATTGGCCAATCATTAAACGTGCGAGTGGTATGAAGCTTATTGATTGGCCAATAATTGATTGCAAGATGGCTTAAGTCATCTTTGTATCTGTTGATTGCCTAAGGGTACCACATAAAAAGGGAAAATTTATGCACAATCAATGTCAAAATGAATCAAAAGAAAGCTAGAAATTTATGTTAACCAGCAGCTTTACATAAGATTGGATTGGCTAATTCTTACTTTAGGTGAGAGACGCGGAGCATGCAACGGACCCATACCTGAGGCATTATGAGATCGAAGTGGAAGATAAGCTAGTTCATGTCGACGGCAGGGTTTTGAACCCACCTGCAATCAAGCACGGTGCGTATTACCTACTGGAAATTATTATCTAACTCATTGTTAACAACTGCTTATTGTATTTGTGACAACTGTTCTATAATAAAGTGCTCGATGCCGTATAGGCAGCGCTGTATACGCTTTTTGTTGTATATAACAGGACGGTCATGTCATGTCATGTCATGTCATGTCATGTTATGTTATGTTATGTTATGTTATGTTATGTTATGTTATGTTATGTTATGTTATGTCATGTCATGTCATGTTATGTTATGTTGTTATGTTATATTAACTTCATTATATTATATCAATCAAATCAAAGCATATCACATCATATCATATCATGTATTGTATTATATTGAGTTGTATTGTATTGTATTATATTAGGTATCATATTATTTCAGGATATGCTCATACTCTTCAATAAACGACAATGCTGTCTCTAATATTTCTTTTTCTGTTTCTTAAGACGAGAGAAGTGCATTGGTTACACCGAGAGAAGGTATGTTTTTTTCAAGATTTTCATGTTTCTGGGTTAATGGCTTTCGTCCAAACTCAGGAATATAATGAGACATAAATTATAAGTCCCTCTTCGAAGGATATTCCAATGATAAAGTTTTCTTCCTTCTGGTGTATTCATTTGTCTTTTTTTCTTTTCGACAGCATATGTCATATGTAAGGGTTGGCATAACAATAAAAACTTACCATTTCTCTTTTTAGAAACTTCTTTCTTTTCTACAGGGAAATGGGACATGAGAGGTAAAGGATTTTTCAAAGGGGGCAATATTGACAATTGGGGACTACTTATCTGCTCGAGTACGAGGTTTCTCAACGAGAGTGAAGCAAGAAACTTTTGTAACAGCCTTTCTAGACAAGCAGAAAGCCTTGGTATGAAGATGAGTCCTGAACCTACTCAAATAGTATATTACTCTGAGAGGCGAAAAACTTTGCATCAAACATTGACAGATCTTCACGAGCCTTGCATGAAAATTCTACTGGTAATCCTCGACGGTGGTTTATACGGTATGAATCAATTTCTTATCATAGCTTTTTGGAAGGGAAATCTGTTAGGTGGGAGGGGGGGAGCAAGCTTTTGTTTGTATAAAGACGAGGACAATAGCGAATTGTTTTTAACAATGGATGGTAACTTGCTTGAAGGAATATTTGCCCCCCCCCCTCATAGTTAGCATGTAAAAATGGCCCTATTTCTTATTGTCCGCTTTTAATCATTTGCACCTAGATTATCATATCAAAATATTGTATTACAACTGGAGAAAGTTTAAAAGTTTCTTATTAAAGCAGTTTGGTTTATATTAATCAAAATCAAACATACTATTGGGAAAGCCAAAGAATCTAGGTGTTGCTGGAATGGGCTTTACCGTTTGCCTATTTATGTCGTTAAAAAAGAAATGGATCATCGCTGTATGTAGAATGCACAAAGCGATTGCCCATAAAGTTATAATTTTCTCAAAGATCGTTACTATAATCTCATGCTCTTCAATAATGGATCTATAGCGTGCAAGCAATGACTCCTATTTGTACACCTCCATTTCTTTTAAAAGCAAATTCTGTTTTAGCTGAAATCAAATATATATGCGATAACGACCTTGGCATACAGACCCAATGCATAAAGGGAAAGAACGCCAAAAGGCCGAACCCACAACTCCTGGCAAACCTGTGCATGAAAATAAATGCCAAAGTTGGAGGAACTAACAGTTATTTTGAAGACAATACAGGATACAAATTATACAGGCAAGGTTTTAATTCCGATCATGAATGCATTATTGTTACAAAAAATGAAACAAACGCGCCAGCTGGATACTGTCGAGAACAGGCACTGCGGAGCGTTGAGAAGAATTGAGGGGGGGGGGGGCTAAAACTAAAAAAAATGATGATAAATGGTGGCCGGTTTTGTAACTATTTACGTTTTGAAAAAAAGTGGGGGCTATAGCTTCCAGTCCCCCAGCTTTACTGTTCCTGGTCGAGAAATTTGTAAATCGAAGTTTCTAGCAAATTCTGTTGTTTTCTTGGCACTGTAAGCGAGTTTGAGCCAAAAGTGAGGATAAATTATGGAGCATACATGGTCACATGAAACGGTGTATTAAAAATTTTGCACAAAATGCTTTCTAGTTTTGCCACCACATCATACGACAAAATCGAAAAAGAAATTTTAGGCAGGGCATTCCTCTCAACCATCGACCGCATTGCCTAACCTTTGTTTTCTCGGCTGATCATGCAACTATATGGTATAACGAATAATTTAAGCCCTTACAACATTTTCAAAAATTCATCGAAGTCACGTTACCGATGACGTCAAAAAGGTTATGTTTCCTACACTAAAAATCATTGTAACTTCTTAAGTATACGTCTGACTTCAATATAACCGCTAGATTCAGGCTCGCCTGAAGGAAAGCTTTCCAATGATATATACACATCAGTATTTTAACGATGTCAGCATTTTCAATGATGACGTCATCACTTTCAAAATGGCCGTCGAACAGTACATTTTAAGACAAAAGCTCTGATCTAATCAAACGCATTTCTGGATCGTTTTGTGGCAATGTTTTGTCAGGTAATTATTCTGCATCACTCAATTTAACGTTTCAAGCTACATACCGTAAATCCTCGAATTGCCCCACCCGCCCCCCTCGAAAAAGCCTCCCTCCTCGAATAAGCCTACATCCTAGAACTACCAATTCTCAATAAGCCCCCCCCCCCTCGAATAAGCCCCCACTGCTACCAAAAATTCTTGAAAAGGACCTCTCAATTTGATGATTTTTGCCATCTGAGGTTGCCTACGGCATTTTATTGAATTTCCACAACAAATTCATACGTTTGGTAGTAATTAATTAAATGCTTATAAAGAAATTCCTATTAAAATAAACAACGTCTTTTACTAATGTCTTCTTAATGTCTACAATAATTTTATAACCCCCTCGTATAAGCCCCCCCCCCCTTCGAATAAGCCCCCATCCCAAAATATAAGAAATAAATAAGCCCCCAGGGGGCTAATTCGAGGATTTACGCTATATATTCGCCTCAAATCCATTTACCGCCAGAATCCTCCGACGAACTGAAGTCATAAACTTCCCGTTCACTCTCTAGTTCATCAGAAAGTTCAGTGCTACTTAGGTCAGAGTCTACTTGGCCTGTTGCTTCCTTGTATTCGTTACAAGCACCGATTTCGTCGACACTACGGGCCTATTTCGGTACCTCTATGCATCTCTAGCATTTCTTTGGAGCAGGGAGATTTTCACTGCCATTTTCGACATCTGCCCCAACGCTTTCTTAAAATGTCGGCTCTTATTTTTCCGTCTTGACTTCAAAGAAGGAGGCAGCAGGGGTACGTGAAGCAAAGATTTCAAGGAAGACTTTTCAGAAGACCCTTCCAGCCATAACTCTCGAAAGAAAGTCTTGACGGATGGTTCTACGCAACGCAACCAGCATTAAGCTATCTTCTAGGAATTTGAATCAGGAAGGAGTTTAATGTTATTTTCATATTGTTATACATTTTTAGTCTTGTTTCCACATAGCTTCTCTTGGCCTTGCCAGAATACATTACCATTTGAACAAACTTCTGAAAATCTTCTATATCGCTATCATTAACCACTTTTTCTTCTCCAAGGCTGTCAAGCAGTTCAAGGTATCGCGGGCTCCTGATGACTGTCTTCAGCAACCTTACCTTTCCTACGTTGGGGAAATAGGATTTAGAATTACACCCAGAAAAAAGCATGTAAAGCCTGTAGATTAAGGCAAACATCTCTTCCGAAATGGGAACCATTTGCGTTTTACATGGAGAAAAGCAAAAGCCCAATGTGTCTTCCTTCAGAAATCAGTCTTATAAAATCAATTTACTTCTAATTTCGATACAGGAGCTCGTGGCATTTATATCCTGACCTCTTGGCCCAGGTTCACCAACTTATGCCCAGCTTTAGAAGCAACAAATTTGATAAGGCTGTGCATCCGCGCTCGGTAAGTTGGCATCGGCTTGATGGAGCGAACTGCTGCCACTCCGTCTACTATCCAAACGGCAGACTTCGGAGGCATGTCTTTGATCCATTGCCACTCTTCGAGCAAGAGTCGTTGCAAAGTTATTTTGTCTGACTGACACAAAGTTAAACCAGCTGTAGCGATAGCAATTGAAAAAGGAACGGTTGTCATGGGATGAGTAAATGCCTCTTGCAGACTTTCTGCCTTCAAAATGAGTAGTTGAAGGCCTGTTTTTGTATTCCTTGACCACGGTAATTGCTGCAGGTGTCCCCTTAACTTTTTCCAGATCTGTCTTCAGCATTGTTTTCTTGATCGGCGTGAAGAATTCAACGCTGCAATTAATCAGGCGATCATTTGTGAAGCGATGCATATTCTCTTATTCTATGATCGACGCTGCAAGGAGGTCAGTAGAACTTTATTGATCTAATTATTCCAGTTACCCAGTTAAAGTCGATTTTGCAGGTGCAACAGAAAAACGATTGGTGCCAAAGCTTCGAAGAGTTCCATAAGGCTATCATTATGCTTCTGAAGGAGCTTTGTCCCACCTGGAATGCTGTACTTGAGTACTCCCACCTGGAGTGAATTCATGATGACTTTACGAAAAAGTATTGCTTCAGAGCCTCTCTAAACTTGCTTTGAATGTGGGACGTAGCAATTCAAGTGTTAACCGCATTAACGTTTGCTGAAGCCAGGCCTGTATGGACCTTCAGTCCCTTTAGCTTCTTGATTAAATAGCTCTGTGTGTAAATAGCAATGAATCTCGGAGAATTTGTTTTGAAATTTCTGCCAAATCCTTATTTGTTTCAATCTTGGAATGCTGTAGTTTGTTCACTCTCACCCTGTAATGATTGAAGTGCAATGGAGAAGCAGATGTTGGTATGTACAGTAGCGGGCATAGTTGATGTGATTCAGTGCAAATGTAAGCAGAATCATATTTCGCACTGCTCAACAAAGCAGACAAATCCTCCAGCTAAGCGATTTCAAGACATTTTTCAGTTTTTTGACGATTTTCAAGAATCAACAGTTTTTTGCATCAATCTGCCATTGCTTATGGGCATTGACTGTGTGTGTTTTTTGGAAAAGACGTTGGCGAACCCATGAGTTGATGAAAGCAACCCATCTGCACCTTGATCTGACTATACAAGTCAGCATTTGTTCACATAATTTGGTTTATCTTTGCCTTCCCCATTTCATCCACATGAACAAAAACATGAAATATGTCAAGATCATGTCTAAGAAAGAATCAAGGTATATTCCTTGCATACTGGATAGACAGGCACCTTATGAGTGATTGGCAAGCTATCTAGCTCTGTCAGGGGTATTGAACAAAGGCTCTAAGGTAATAAACCATATAATAACTGTTTCCTCCTGCCTCCTGGCAATGCCAATAATATAAGCCCTTGGCCTTTGTGCAAAGCTCGGTTTCGTACCGACGGCTTCAGGTCTGGTCTTCTGAAACAATTATTTTAGGTTTAGTTAATAAAATTAAAAGAATAATAATGAAAACTGTGAATGGCGAAGGAGCAGCTTCTTCTCCGTTATACGAAAGTGTCAAGCAAAATCATGCATGATGTCAAATTGCGATAATGCCAAATTGTGCCTAAGCAAAATCAGAGCCAGCTCGCTGGTCGACGGCCATTTTGAAAGTGATGACGTCATCATTGAAAATTGCTGACATCGTTAAAATACTGATGTGTATATATCATTGGAAAGCTTCCCTTCAGGCGAGCCCGAATCTAGCAATTATATTGAAGTCAGACGTATACTTAAGAAGTTACAATGATTTTCAATGTAGGAAACATAACTTTTTTGACGTCATCGGTAACGTGACTTCGATGAATTTTTGAAAATGTTGTAAGGGCTTAAATTATTCGTTATACCATATAGTTGCATAATCAGCCGAGAAAACAAAGGTTAGGCAATGCGGTCGATGGTTGAGAGGAATGTCCTGCCTATTTGTCACACCGATATTTGACGGTCGTCATATATTTCGTATGGCATTACCGCGTTTGCGCCAATGTTTTCTAGTTAATTAAGCACTTTATCTCAGGCAAATTTAATTCAATGCACTTAAAATCACATGGAGAGGTACACAGTTAGATAGGCGAGAATTACAAGAACATCAACAAAAATAATTTGGCATACAAACATTTTCCGATATTTGGCCATGCCAATGTCATTTCATAGAAACTGATCAAAAGATATTTTCCGTTAATATGAAAATTTTTCATAGTTTCGCTATAGCGTTAAGATGTTTTGACCTATAGACTGTACGAGCCTCAATAGTATCCAGATGAAAATAAGATCTAAAAACAGGATACCGATCTTTAGCATAAACAATCTTCGGAATAATGTCTAAAAAGTTTCTTTGTATTGTTTATAAGACTTTTGCATTTCTCAGTCAGACGAAAAGCTTTAGTTTACTAAATGTTTGCTTTTTTCAAAGCCATTTTCAAGTTTTGTACCACCAAAAGATTGTTCTTTTATTTCACATCCAAAATATCCAGCTTTTGAGAATAATTTTCCGTGTCAAATTGATTGAGGGAATGCAGTTGCCGCAAACCCCACTGTTTGATTTTCGCCATTATTTTCTATTTTACACTTTTTTGACTGACCATTCAAGGAGAGATGGAGGGGGGAGCTATTTCACAAGCATCTTTTTCTATACCCTGGGTGCCAGAGCAACAAAATTTCGAGCACGGAAATGAAAAACCATGCGGAGAAGCGGAGGAGCATTTAGCTGAGAGGAAGGCAACAACTTTTCCTTCCCCTCAGCTAAATGCTCCTCCGCTTCTCCGGACGGTTTTTCATTTCCGTGCTCGAAATTCTGTGGCTCTGGCTATTTTGTGGCTACTTTTTCCATTGGTCGCTAAACGTTGTTTTGCATCCATAGAAACCCAAAAGTATTTGGCAGACCGGTCATCTTTCTTGGAGCTGATGTGACGCATCCAGCACCTTCAGAGACGAGCAGGCCCTCAATAGCGGCTGTAAGATACCGTTAAATTTTCTTGAAAATTTTACACCGTTCCTGTAGCTGTCTGAATTGCAAATTGTCTATTCAAGTGAAAAATGAGACTTTTGATAATGGAAGAAGGAAAGAACACCTTTGGTAGCCTGTTTGCCCGGGCAAGGAAACAAGTGCTCCTTAGGTGAACAAGTGCAAGTGTTAAAGGACAGAATTTCGTTAAGGAAACTTTTGCTTGTTTGCTGTTTGAATTTCATTTGCGTGCTTTACTTTCGTTCACGCCTTGGCCAATTTCCATGTAACATCCTGTCTTGTGATCAGCTCCTTTGTATTTGTTGGCTTTCTTGAATAATTCAGTCGTTGAATTTAGTCGCCAGAGTTTAGACGTGATTTTAGATGTTCGTATAGCCGTTGTTATTTCGAGAAGTTTAAAGCATACCAGTTTTGCCGAAGTGACCCATTTAGTCGTTGTTGAAGTAGATGAAACTATAAGAACCGTCGAGCCAAGAAATCAGAACACGCTTATTGAATTTTGTACTTTCTTTTACTGCCGAATCTGCGAACACAAGCCTGTAAAACCCTCGTAAACTCAGTGGTTTTACACAAGGGATGGAGCTTGGAGGCCAGACGATTTTATCGCCAGGCCACACTTAATGCTACAGAAGGTGTATTTGGTTCCTTCTTCATGGAGTGTGTAATGTGGGAAACAAAATATCGCTTTAAATGAGGCATTAAATCAACAAACACGTTTTACGATAATACCTACCTCTTCATGTATCTAATCTATTTGGTGTAAATAGCAATTGATCGACTTAAAAGACTGCATGATAAAAGTTTTTGCAACGAAGAGAAAGCTCGTGAGATAAACATATCTTTTAATATTTTATAGGTTGTTGGAAGCCTTGATGAATTTGCTACAAAGTATGCGGCACGGGTCGATGTTCAAGGGCACAGAAAGGTATGTGATTTTCTGAAATAATATTAATAAGTTTACCATTATTTCCACAGGGCGTCGTCGCGCTTCATCACATCAAATCTTTATAGAACTCATAAGCCCATTTTTTTCTGATACAATGTAGCTAAAAAGAAATAGTGAAATTTCGGTGCACGTTTCATCAATGGTAGCAAATATCGTACGATTGTGAAATTTTGCAACACAATTGAATAACAGTATTTCACACGTTCTAAAAAACGTGACTGACATGCTATGAACGAAAATTTCCACTCAAATCATTTGCAGTCGATCGTAGTTTTGCGCATTTTATGAAAGGAAAGGATTAATCTTCAGAGTAAATTTTTCACCTGCTGACTTATTAAGTGTGCTTTAAAATTTTTTGAAGATTTATATTTTATGCCATGAATTAAATGTGAAAACATGCCAAAATTTAGAAAACTGGCAGACAATGACAGTTTTACCGTCAAAAAATTACGAGAAACGTAATTTTCCTTCTTTAGCAACGAAGAAAGGAGCTAGTAGAGTAGAGAAATGTGACGTCATCAAGTATCTATCTTTTGAATTTCTAAATTTTGACCACATATAGAGTTCTTAAGTGGTGACGTCACAAAAATCTATTTTTAGAATATTTTAGTTTGGATCCCATAACCTGAAAGAGCATCATGAAATACCTCTAACTGTGCAAAATCAGGCAAGTGTGTTACGAATTGGCAGAGATATGGCTACATGTTTATTGGTTCTCTCCCCATCAAACCTCTGTATTTTGGTCTCTGTTCATAACTTTATGAACAGAGCCAAAATAACAGTGATTCGTTAGCAAACTTCAAATCTTTCATTCGCCATATCTCAACTGATTTTAGACATATTTGGCCAATTTTGCGTATTTGAAAGTATTTCATGGTGATCTTTTACGCTATATGGTTAAAATTCAAGAATTCTAAAAATAGGTTTTTGATGACGTCACACTTTAGAACTCTATTCTGAAAGAACAGCATAAAAAACCTGCACATATTTAAAAGCAGCCAGATATGTTTAAAATTGGGCAATGACCAATGAAAGATTTCAAGTTTGCTTAAGGATTACTGTTATTCTGGCCTCGTTTTTCATAATGCTTTTTATTTTGGGGTCATAAAATAGCATACTGAAGCATTTTTCGTTGGACCCTCTTTAGGCGGAACATTTTATGAGTATACTCAATTACTCAAGGTGGTCTGAAATCGTATTAGAGCAAAACTTATGCTCATTTGTAACTTAAAAGAACAATAACTCACTCTATTTCAATTGTTATAATAATGTTTTTGTTGATTCTAGGAGATAATTGCAAATTTGCAAGGAATGACAAAGGAGCTTCTTATTGAGTTTAAAAGAGCGACGGGATATGAACCTGAGAGAATTATTATGTACAGGGACGGAGTTAGTGAAGGACAATTCTCTCAAGTGAGAAATTTAAAATTGTTTCCAATTTAAGCTAGGGCTACTTTTTGTCATTTACAAGGGGGCATAGCCACCCTGCGCTGAGCCTCTCAGCTCTACACCCCTGTTTCCCACCTCTCCTTTATAAAAAAATAATTATTTTTCATCCGAATTGTGGAGTAGTTTTCTTGGAGGAAGGTTAATTTTCTTCGAGGAGTTCAGAAGGGGATACTTATCAGGATAATGATCAATACATCATTGTTTGACAATTTTTGTTACGCCAAATGCAACCCTCAAGTAACTTTCGGTATTAATTTCTAAATACGCTGATTGAGATAAATAAACAAAGCATTGTAGGGTCTTAAAACTTTGCAGCAAATATATCGATTTTTACCAAAAATCAGAAGCTTAATTGCCGAAGTGTTTCAAAATTTTCTGCTGGATACGTAGAGCATTTTTTACATTTTGACGGGCTCCTAGCATCAGGACTCGAGGAGACTAAGGGCCCCCTTGTTCCTTCACAGTTGGCTGGGGCAAAGAAATTTACCTACCATCAGGGGCCATCAGGCCGTTTTACTGACCAACTCATAATGCTAAAAGTGTAAAATAATTCAAGGCACAAGACATTAGTAAGTTTACAAGCACAAGTATACAAAAGTAACACAAAGAATTTCAATTTTCAGGTTCTTCAGCATGAGGTATCAGCTGTACAGAAAGCCTGCCGTTCGCTTCATGCGGAATATAAGCCTTCGATAACATTTATGACTGTTCAAAAGAGGCACCATGTTAGGCTCTTCCCAGAGGACAGGAGAGATGAAGTTTGTACATTTTCGATATCAAAACTATATTTTTATTATTAGCATAGACTACTCGAATATCAATGAGCAAAAGCACCGGGACGTTTTCGTGCCATATCCAGAAGATTTTTATAGTATTACTTATCGAAATTTCACGCCTTTTAATCTACTTTTATAATGTGGACAAGTGTATCTAATCTTATTAGTATGCAAAATTCTACTGAATTCTGAAACTCAAATCGACCAAAGGAAGTTTATGTATAAAATGAAAGGGTTTCCCATTTTGCTACTTTTAGGCATTTTCAAGGAAGGCTTAGCTACCCTACCCCCCCCCCCCCCCTGAAGAAGAGATGAGCCTTTTTGACAATCAGGCAAACTTTAGTCCAATAATAAAGGCAGTATTCATTACAACTTATTGTGCAGTTATTTGTCATTTGAGTTTTATACTATTTCATGCAGACTTTCACTTTTTCATCTCAATTTAGTAACACGTTTGGATGCACTCGGAAAAAATATTAAATACCTTTTTGTTTTTTATTCAAGATTGGAAGGAGTAAAAACATCCCCGCCGGGACAGTGGTGGATAAAACTATTTGTCACCCGACAGAATTTGATTTTTACCTTTGTAGCCATAGTGGCATTCAGGTAAGCGATGTTTTAGAATGTGGCCAACCGGTAACTAACTGTGTCTTGACTGTTTATGAAGTTTATCTGGGCTTTTTAACTAACCACACTTCTTTATGTAACAAGCCAGATTTCGAAAAACGGCATCATCATTAGTTTTAAAAAGAACTCCATCGTAAATAATAAAATTGTTATTATGTGAAATTATGCTAAAAGGGGCAATTTTTTATGATAAAATGAATTTGCGCCAGTCTCAACTTTTTGTTACCTTTCATGTGTATATAAATTGCCTCTGGTGAAATCATATCTTAATGAAAACTCAAAACTGTCACCCACCAGGGAACAAGTCGCCCGGCACATTATCGAGTTCTCTGGGATGATTCTCGCTTTACTGCAGACGAGCTACAGACGCTCACATACAGCTTGTGCCATAATTACGCAAGATGCACGCGGTCAGTTTCCATTCCTCCGCCTGCGTATTACGCTCACCATGTTGCAATGAGAGCCAGGTATCATGTAGCAGCGAAGGAGGGAAGCAGGTGAGTCAACTTTTTGCAGTAGTGGGAGGGTTCAGGGGGGGGGGGAGGTTGTCCCAAACTTTTCACAACTTTGGTAGCCGAGATTTGTGCGAATTCGATGAGAAAATTTCGGTAAGGGAGGGATTATGTGGCTCCGATGATATTTTGAATTGGAAAAAAGATTGTTACTAAAAAGGGGCGTGACCCTTTAAGTCGGCAAAATGCGCAAGCAGTTATTAACTAACTGCCGGCAAAATGCGCAAGAATATTAATAATTCCAATTGCAAGTCTAACTGGATATCAACCAAGCTTAAAGTAGTGTCTATTTACTTCAACAATCACTAAATTTTGTATCGCATTCACTGCTCCCACTCCAAACAATGAATACTAACTTTTAAACCAACATTGTTTCAGGAGAGAGGGGGTGTTGCGTCGGACTTTCTACGGAAAACAGTTTGTTTTTTCAAAGCAACACTTAAGCAACTGGGTGTTTTAAGGACTAGGGACAGAGTTTCGAGTTTGTGTATACACTCAAACACTCAATTTACCTTAGATCTCGATCGTCTTACTTCTCTATTAAGCTTCACAAGGTTCATAACGTTCAAAGCAAGTATTTTGTTTTGATTTCAGCCAAGGAAGCAGCAACAGCGGATCTGGTTCGGTTGGTTCGGCCAGCACAAGCAAGAGTTTGCAAGAAGCTGTTACTGTTCACAAAAACCTGAAATCCTGCATGTACTTTATCTAGGGCATCTAGAGATCTTATTGTTGAGTCTCTTCCTAGTATCAAAGACAACAACTAATGTCTAATACCTTTAGTAAGTGTTGTTTTAAAAAGTTTCATCGCAATGTGAAAGTAATTGTAGGAACAATCACGTCAATAGAAAAACCATAAGCCCTAACTGAAAATTCTTTGGAAGACGTTTTCCACTAAAGGCCTAGCGCATGCGGAAGATTTTTGTCGTTTATAGACTGGGGTTTGTATTTCTTACATGAAAATCTTTGCTTCAAACTTGCAATAATTTTTTCCGCTACTCGGATAAAGCCGTCTTAAATGGCTCAACTGCTTTGTTTCTTGATGCATTTCGATAGTTCCTTTTTGGCACTGTGTTTCTTTTGACAGCGGATCATAAAATCTACAGAAAAGATTTTTTGTGATACACTTTGTTGCACCTGTAAAGCTGAATTATCAGAAGTAGAATGCTACTGGCATTTATGTTGGGGTTTCTTCTGAAGAATTTTGGGGCACTGATTTCTTGTGTTCGTTAAATATTAAACGTAATACTATGTTGTATTTGTGATTAGCAAGATTGCATCCATGATAAAACTAGCTTTGTCTTGACTTTGAAGAAATGGCTACCTTTTTTAGTTAAATCAAGTACATTCATTACTTGGTTATAGCTTTGTCTTGACTTTGAAGAAATGGCTACCTTTTTTAGTTAAATCAAGTACATTCATTACTTGGTTATAGCTTTGTCTTGACTTTGAAGAAATGGCTACCTTTTTTAGTTAAATCAAGTACATTCATACATTCATTACTTGGTTATAGCTTTGTCTTGACTTTGAAGAAATGGCTACCTTTTTTAGTTAAATCAAGTACATTCATTACTTGGTTATAGCTTTGTCTTGACTTTGAAGAAATGGCTACCTTTTTTAGTTAAATCAAGTACATTCATACATTCATTACTTGGTTATAGCTTTGTCTTGACTTTGAAGAAATGGCTACCTTTTTCAGTTAAATCAAGTACATTCATACATTCATTACTTGGTTATAGCTTTGTCTTGACTTTGAAGAAATGGCTACCTTTTTTAGTTAAATCAAGTACATTCATACATTCATTACTTGGTTATAGCTTTGTCTTGACTTTGAAGAAATGGCTACCTTTTTTAGTTAAATCAAGTACATTCATTACTTGGTTATAGCTTTGTTTTCATCACTCTGAGACTAGGCTTTGGATTTGATTGGATAAAGCTACTAGAAGTACCAGCTGGTTTGACTTCAGCACGCTTGAAAGAGACATGAAAACAGGGTCTTCATAAGAAGGGGTAGGGGCAAGTGCTTTCTAGCAACCTCCTTTTGAAAATATCTGCATTTTGTCATTATTATTAATATTATTATAATTATAAAATTATTATTTACAGTAGGCGAAGCAAAATTTTTTTAGCTAACATAACAGCTAGTTAAAGCCTACTATTTATACTACATTTACAAATCTTAAATTAATTACAATGAATGGATAAAATGATATAGGAAATGTACAAATTTAAAAGGATGACTCATTAGATAAAAACATACAATTATTCGATGACTATTTCAAGAATCCAATCTGTGAAACGTAAGGTTTGCATAGTCTGCAGTTGCATTTTGTATCTTTCCAAGTTTTAATCTTTTTCTTAAATATTGCGAGTCTAGAAGATGTTTTAATGTCATTTGTTAGCTCTTGCCAGAGCTTGGATCCCATAAAGGTTGTACTTTCTATACCATAACAATTTGATTTTGGTTTTGATAGCGATATTCGGGATATGTTTCTAAGATTATAGCATGTATTTCTTTCAGTAAAGATTTCTTTCATGAAACTTGGGTTAAGATTATGTAAAGTTCTATATATTTCTGTAAAAAGCAATTGCAGATTTTTATCATGGATAGATGTTGAGTCGTCTTTTTCAAGTAGAGTTTGAAAGCTTGATTCATAGTCATCATAGGCAAGACGCAAAGACTTTTCATGAATTCTGTTTATTCTGTTGTTCATCTGTCGATCACAAAACATCCAAATTAAAGGGCAGTAGCTAAATTGTGATAAAATGAAGACGTGCATGGTCTGTTTTACTTTTTTATGATCCATGTAGTTGGAGATTCGGGATAAAGCATGTAGCTTTTGGCTGGCCTTTTTGCATATCGATTGTACGTGTCCTTTGAACGACAAATTATTATCAATACTTATTCCAAGAAGTTTTTGTTCTTTACTTGGTTTAATTATCGTTTTATCTATTTTCAGAGATGTGTCATTGCTGCCTTTACCAAAATTTATAAGGTGGCATTTGTCCCCATTCATTTTCATATAATTATATTGAAACCATTCTCTCAAAATAACTACGTCTTGTTCTAGTATTTTAGTAGCCTGCTTAATGTCTTGGTGGATGACATATAGCGTTGTATCATCAGCATAATTGCATATTTGGCTATTTGATATAAACATAAACATGTCATTTATGTATATATTGAACAAAAGAGGTCCCAAAACTGATCCTTGTGGCACACCTAAACTCGTGGTTTTCCATTCACTGAAAGAGCCGTTTATTTTGACTCTTTGTTTTCTCTGGCTAAGGTACGAAAATGTGAAATTCAAGGCGCTTCTACTAAAACCATAAGTATTGAGTTTAGCAATCATTAGGTCATGATTCAGACAGTCAAATGCTTTTGACAGATCCATCAATAGTGCACTGGCTGTTTCTTTAGTATCTAGAGCTTTTTTGCAATTTTCTATGAGTCTGAGTAATGTATGTTGGGTGCTATAATTCCTTCTGAAACCACATAGCAGTGGTGATAGAAAACCCTGAGCGAAGGGAGTAATTTGTGATTCCATGATTCTCTTATATATTTTTGATGCTGACGGTAAGGTAGCAATTTATCTATAATTTTTCTTACTGAATTTATCATCTTTTTTATGTGTCAGTTGAACCACATGTAGAAAAGCCTTCAATAGATATTCTAGGCTTCTACAGAAACAAATATTGTTTCTTGCAACGTTAATGAGCCACACGCTCAGACACCGCGCATCAGTCTAAAAGTAGCGGGGCTGACAAGGGCGTTACCAAAATTTTTGAGGTTGGAAAACGCCGGAAAACGTCCCTTTTAGAAAATGCTTGCCTATTTCCACTGATTTTTTCATAAACAGTCTGATTAAGAGAAGATATTAATGTCTATAAGAGAAAATTAGCTTGATGATAATAAAACATCAAGCTAATCAAGTTAGAAAACCCATCATATCATTAAACAAGATAAAACACCTAGAAAATGAACAAAAAAGGTTTCCCAGTCAAGAAGTACGCTAGTACTTGAAACCCCTTAGAGTAAACTTTCCAAAGTTGCGTGAGAGTAAACTTTCTAATAAAAATTCAAACCTATTTTTGCAGAAATGCTAGGGGGCTATAGCCCCTGCTAGCACAATGGCTGTGCGGTGCCTGGACATGCTGTCCTTCTTCGGAAATTTAGATAAGGTTGTCCCCTCTGCGGAACTAAAGTCACGACTCCCTTGCATGTACCTTGGGCGGCGCCAGAGGGGGGCTGGAGGGCGTCAGCCCTCCCCTACGTTTTTGCAAAAAAAGTGTTTTTAAGAAAATAAAAAAGAATATTGGATATCATAAATTAGTGAATTCCATTTTAACACTGGAGTTTATCAAACGCAATAAAAGCATGAAGAGACTGGAAAAAAGTTTGTTGTTTTATAAAGAACTTGCATAGAGGACTGGCTACTTTTTTACATGGTTTCAATTACATTAAATATTTTGCCTCTTAAGTCCTATACCTAAACTAAATTCCTTCTTCAATGGCAAAATGAAGAAAGTGAAATGTGGCAAAGTGGCAAGTACACTCAGAAGGCCTCGTTTCGGAGCAAGTTAGATTACCTTTTTTCAGTGGCCTAATTTTTGCCAGTTGCTGGACTTGGAAGATTACGTTGAGATCTTAAAACCTTTAAGAATAGCTGAAGGAGTGCTCAAGCTCAACTGTATACAGAGCTTACAGGTGGCAGCACCAGCGATCTAATTTCGTGTTTCAAGATTGACAAGTTTTCTTTGTTTGGGCCTAGTAGGCCAATCAGACAGGTACGTGATGTGTAAGAAAAGGGGACAGCATTTAACACGCATTTTGGGTAAAAATGAAGTTTAAAAGCACCTCGGAATGTACGGATATTTTGCAAGAAGAAAAAGAGGAAGAAAATAAGACTCAGAAAGGTGAAGAAACGAGATCTAATAAAAAGAAAAAGAAAAAACAAACTGAGACCAAAGCAGGAAGAAATCCGACTGCCGAAGAGAAGAAAGACATGATGACGGTAATAACATCTGAGAAGGCAACATCAATGGATGTTAACGAAATGCTGAAGGTTTTGAATTCTGATATAAAGACTGGACTTTCAGACAGTGAAGCCAAAAGGCGTAAAAGATTGTACGGTGCAAATGAATTTGATGTTGGTGGAGATGAGCCTCTTTGGAAAAAATATATATGTCAGGTAATTGTGGCACGCAATGTTGCATCATTTAGTTTTTACTTTTAGTTTGTGTTAAAAATACTTATTGTTTACAACTAATTATTTTTTATACGTTTCATTCATTCTCCTCATTCTAACCCAAGATTGTGAGAAACTGGGAGTTTTTCAAAACTATTTTTCTTCTTATAGTTTTCTTAACATACTGGATGCCTTGAATATTTTACTCTTTACCTTTACTATATAATTAAGTAAGGCAGGAGAAGACTTTAGCACTTTATATCAGGGGACTTGCCAGATTTTGGAGTAACCAAAATTTAAACACACCACATTAACAGCCATTTGAGAATATTGTATTAATTAAGAACTAGAGCTAGTGTTTCAGGCCCTGAGCCATCAGCCAAAAGCTATTATGTTGTGTTATACTTATGTTGGTACTGAACCATGCTAGTGCAAATGCGAGTACAGTAAATCCTCGAATTGGCCCCCCCTCGAAAAAGCTCCCCCTCACGTAAGCCCCCACCCTAGAACTACAAATTGTCAATAACTTTCCAACTTTCATCTGAGCCTATGAACTATTTAAACAACTAATTTCAGTTTGTTCTTATCACCTATGCATTGACAGAAGATCAAGTACTACTATTAACTAATTTTTTACCTATTGCAGTTCAAAGAGCCAATGATAATATTGTTGTTAGCAAGTGGTCTTGTCAGCATCATAATGCACCAATATGATGATGCTATCAGCATAACTGTGGTATGTTTCTTGTCAACATTATTGATAATTAATGTAATGGGATGTACATTGTATATCAAAAGTTGAAACGGTATAGATGTACTTTCTAATTGATATTAGTAAGAACTATGGAACTATGAACTAAGTTCTGTATTTCTTATTGCTAAAAGCTAAAGATTTTTCAAGTGACAGCTTATCGTTTTACATCATGATTGAACATTATATAAGAAGTAGTTTTAGTTTGGAAGGCAAATTGCAGCATGTTTCTCCTAGACATTATTTAATTTGATGAAAATTATTTTCAAGCTCTCATGAGTTTTCCATATTCTCTGAAGTGGTATATATTGTTATCACTTTTCAAACACTATAAATATGACTCCTCCTTTTCAACCATCCATCTTTTAGTGATAATGTTAAAATACCCCCTATTTTCTATGATCCCTTCGAAACCTTCCACTTTCAATGGGCAGGTTCTTAATCTCTGTAGTAAAAGTAGCCTGACCACCTTTAAAGACACAATACATTTCACTGGCCATCTAAATTCCCATTGGTTGGACTATACAATAGACCTATTGTTACTAAGCCAATCGGCTAATTCCGAATGTTTTCTTATTTTTTAAACACGCTGCAAAGCCTATTGTTAACTCTGAACAGTTGACTGATGCGACATGGTGCCTTTAACCTCATTGCAGGAGATGATCTTGTTTCTGGCATTGAATGAATTTCATGATGCTATTTTTGTTGTTTTCTTTTTTGTATTAAGAAAATATAAACCAAAATAAATTTTGATATTTGGTAAAAACAGTATTAATGTAAATTTTGTTAATATCTTTGGTATTTTAACACTTGCCCACCCCTAAAAACATAAAATTAAAGAATATCCTGAGCTTTTTTAAGTATCCTGAGACTGTCGATATTAAGAAAGCATGTTGCAGTGTGTTTCTCCATGAAATCAATTTGTTTGTTGGTTCATATGTTTTCTGGTTCTCATTGATTCTTTTCATCTTTTCCAAGGCCATTATAATAGTGGTTACAGTTGCATTCGTCCAAGTGAGTATTCTTAATTAAACAATAGCAATTCTTATAGTATCCTTTACTCCTTATTGGCTAATTTTGTTGGAAAGTTTGTAAATCATTTGAAGCACATAGCTAATCATTACTTTTGACATTTATTGACACAATTTGAATATCCTAGAAGTAATATCCAATAATAATATCTCTAGTAATTTTCCAGATCTTATAATAAAATTAGAATGAAGTTTTGTTGCTCTGGTCTTTCATCTTAGAATTTTTAAAAGCAAAACAGCAGTTTTAATCATTATCTAGCTAGATCCTTCACTGAAAGTCCATCTCTTTACCTTGTCAACATTCATAGAGATTTTACTTACATTATGATTTTTTAAGTTCAAGAGCCATCTTTGTTTAATGAAAAAGGCGTATAAACATGTAGCATATTTTAAAAATTGCGTCCTAACTGCATGCTCAAACTTTGCAGAAGTTGAACCTTATCTTTTGCATAGAAGTTTCAATTTACCTATATATTTGAATTCCAATTCAAGAATCTCTTGTTAATAGAAAAATCCTCCCATTAGTATAACAAGCTAAACATCTTGCCCCCTGCCATACTTGATCTTTGTTCCAACAAACCCACAATTGAACAAACTCCTGTTATAGTGAACTAATTTTCTTGTTCCCTTCAGAGTTTTTCATTTTGATTCCACTGTATATGTATTTTCACTATGAATCCAATATTTTTATTCATAGATGATATTATTCTTTGTCAACAGGAATATAGATCTGATAAATCGGTACAGGCAATAACCAAACTAGTTCCACCAAGCTGTCACTGGTAAGTAGGCCAATATTGCCAAAGGATTTCCTGCATCTATATATCTTACACTAAGTGTTCTCCTTGATCTCATATTAATGTGCTGATTTTCACTAATCATTGGAAAATTCTTGCAAAACCCATTATAATTCCACAGTTTATCTCATATGGACAGGTAGAAAAAGATCCTAAATTTGTAAACAATACAGGATTTTTAGGTGTCAGAGGAAAAGCTTCAGTAAACATGTTTCAAAATATTTGCTTTATTCAAAACTTTTTCAAATTCTGTACCATGAAAAGATTGTTCATAATTGATTTGTTTTCTGTTCAGTTTGATTAGAATTTTTTTAGAATCCAGTAACTAATTTGCATTGGTTGTTTGCAGTTTGAGGGATGGTGAATGGAAAACATTTTTAGCTGCAGAACTTGTGCCAGGGGATATTGTCTTTTGTGATGTTGGTGACAGGGTGCCAGCAGATATAAGACTTTTTGAGGTAACAAGACCAAAGTTAATGCTGATTTCCTAGCTTTTTCAACCCAACAATATAACATAATATCAAGATAAAATAAGAGAACTAAGATAGTCTAACTAAAACCCCTCGATTTACCTCCCTTTTCGCATCCCCATTTTTGGTGGAAAGAGCTCTGTTGTCCGAAACAAAACCACCATTGACAAGAGCAAGCCTTGGTGAGGCAATGAGGCAAATGAGCCGTTGCTCTTACATTTCTAGCATGTTTTAGTATAGTTTCCAAGCACTTTTCCTTTGCCTGTTTTGTACGGTTTTGTATGCCCTTTTTGCGGAGGCAAAGTGGCGATTTGATCTATTCATGATCTATTTTTGGGCCGTGAGTTTGATTGTTCTCAGCTATGCATGTCAATAGAGCCCATTGTTTGAGGGCTTGAACAATAGTTCAACAATATAACAAAACGTCACTTTGCCTCCGCAAAGGGTATACAAAACCGTACAAGACAGGCAAAGGAAAAGTGCTTGGAAACTATACTGAAACATGCTAGAAATGTAAGAGCAACGGCTCATTCGCATCGCCAAGGCTTGCTCTTGTCAATGGTGGTTTCCTTTCGGACAACAGAGCTTGTTCCACCAAAAATTGGGATGCGAAAAGGGAGGTAAATGGAAGGGTTTTAGTTAGACTATCTTAGTGACAATATGTATATCATACATTGCTTCATTTATGTAAATTTAAACATTTTTCTATTTCTGGCAAATCATTAAAAAGCATATACTGCAGAGACCCTTTGTACCCAGGGGCATTGTGGCAATCAAATTCTAGGGAGGGCAAAAGATACAGTTTTATCTGAAAATGTTAAACAAAAGCATACAAATAAAGTAGAGTGTCATTGCTTTCCTATTTTTTTTAAACTTTTTACTCAAATGTTTTGACAAATAAAACAAATTTCAAAACAGTCTGGGGCAATGGCTCCTTTTGGCCAACAAGTCATCACTCTGCTGTTTGTATACTTCATTCATGTGCATTTTTGCTCATTTTTGTTTGAAATTTCTTTCAGTTTTGATACAAACCAAATTTTGAGAAGTTAAGAATGATACAGCAAACTAAAAAAATGTATTTCAATCATATTAAGGCAATTGATTTACAAGTTGATGAATCAAGTTTTACTGGGGAAACAGAACCAGCTACAAAGTTTACAAATGTGCAATGTGAGAAAGGAAGTGGTATATCAGCAAGAAGAAACCTCTCTTTTATGGGAACATTGGTGCGATGTGGCAGAGGAAAGGTATTTAGATGAATTTTTTTCCTGATGATATCTGTTATTTTGTCTTTGAAATATCTTTACGGGTATGGAAAATGGATATCACTTTAAAGGTCACTTTCTTTCCTTAAGGGGATAGTGTTTGGTACTGGATTAAATTCTGAGTTTGGACATGTGTTCAACATGATGAAATCTGAAGAGGTAAGCGTTCCTAGAATTTATGACTAGGTCATTAAACAATGGTAAAATGTTTTATCATGTCTATAAAACTTTTGAATTTGCATCATTTGTGAAACACATACTGCTAAACTCTTTAGAATTATGTTCATTTTCTAGGTAATTAGATACAATCATTTCCAATTTTATGTTTAATACCTGTTTTCGCATTTGTGTTGTTAAGTGTTTTGAATTTGTAGCTAAGATTGACTCTCTTGTGAAATAATTGCACCCGAAAACAAATAATTGAGAACAGCGTTCTATTTTAACTTGGTCATTTAAATTTGTAAAAATGTAGAAAGTAAATAATTGTAACGAATGAGAAGGCAATTCTTGGAAATTGTGGCATAACTTCGGTACAGGAAAAGGCACGAGAAAAAGTAAAAAAAGCTACTTCAAGCAAAAAGAAAAAGGAGAAGAAGGTTGAATAACATACCAAGGCTCATAAAGTGTTCTGGCTCTAGCCATTTGACCACTGAATAAGCAACCACATTAAAAAATGTAGGAGCAAACATTGATGAACTAATATAAAACAAGATGACTGAGCAAAAGAAAATGGTCAGGCTGAGAGGAGTTTATTACCATTTTGGGAATATTGATGTAAAAATTCAAAGAGAAGGGCACATTTGGAAATTTTCATTGTGTAAGAGTGAAAACAGGCTGATTCAAATAATGTTATCAACTGTTACCTAACCTGTTCCCAGGGACAAAAAAAGAGCTTGGGAGAGTGACAAAGCATCCAAAGCTAAGCTATAGCCAATCAAAATTGGGTTTTAAAAAGCGATTCAATAGCTCACCTGATGCAGATTTTGTACAGGATGTCTTCTTGCTGCTCTGGAAAATGAAAATCAGGAATCAGAAGTTGTAATAAGGAGAATTGTTTTGACCTACAAACACCAAAAAACTCTAATCAACAATGCCAATATGCATTTCAGAAAATGTGTTTTAAATACTAAATACTGGAGCAATTTTGAAATGCTAGAACTCATGGCGAGGGATGTTTAATTGAACCATCCTAATTCGTCAGGCAAGGTAGCTATTAGAACTAAGTGAGATTGATGGAAAATTGGGCTTGGAACAGATTGATTACAGACAAACTCTGCATGCTACGAAATCCAGTCAAAAACTTTTAAAGGAGGGTGCTGAAAAAGCTGTGACAGACAGGAAACAAAAACGTATAATCTAGCCCAGGAAAAGGGGAACATATCTGTGAATTCCTTTCAAGTTAACTGGAGAATATTAGTCACTCTGTCTTTTAACAGAAATTAGAAAAGTCTGCTTGAAAATAAAACTTTCATTTGTTAAACTGCATTAACTGTGTTTTTTTATTTTAGCCTCCAAAGACTCCTCTGCAAAAAAGTATGGATATCCTTGGGAAGCAGTTGTCATCGTACTCAATGTTGATAATCGGTGAGTAAGATAACGATGAAGTGGATTCTTTCTGGCTTTAGCTGAATTGTGAGATATCCTGTCCATGCATCAACAGATAATCAAATTACATGGAAAAGATAATGTCACATTTATAGGAACTGTCTTTTTCTCCCCTTGGAATGGCTTTTGAGTGTGGTATTGTAATGTGATTCGTAGCAGTGAATCGTCGTGACGGAAAAACTTTGTAAAACTGTCAAGTTTCAATTTCATTCCACAAGTTTCGTTGACCCAATGTCCAATAATAGGTTGCTAGTTGCTAGTTCAGAGGAGGGCTATTGCTGTCAATATGTGGATAGTAGAACAGGTTAAATTTAAAGTTTAGCGAATTCTGTATTTTTTGTTTACTTTCAGCGATAGATTGAAAGGAAATAAATTGAAACAAAGGGTAACCAAACACAATGTGATTTCTGCACGCGAGAGTGAGAGAATTCAGCTTTACGAAGAGAGAATTTACATCATGTTTTTCAATAAATACAAAAGATTATATCTGATGAAAAAGTATTTTGATACACTTATAGTGTCAAAAAACAATCTCCCTTTATGAAAAAAAAGTAAATTTTCAAGTAATGACCAACGTTTTTAACAGGCTTCATAGTTCTGCTTGGCTGGCTGCAGAATCGCAAAATTCTTGAAATGTTCACAATTGGTGTCAGGTATGCCTCATTTCTTCAACAACTGCTTATAAAAAATTTGAACCCAAAATGTTTTTCGTTTCATCAATTTAAGCTTTATCAACAGCACCTCTAGGGTACTTCAAGGGGGATTCCCGTCTAAGTTGCAATATGACCACTAATGCCCTGAAAATTCTATATTTGCCAAATATAGAAAAACTACATTGGTCCAAGCGCCGTAAAATCTCACATCTTGCTATTTCTTTTACCATCTACGTAAAATGAAGAGTGATTGTTTAAAATGTTCAATTACTTAGATAAAAAGTGCCCCTTGGTATAGCAGTAACATAATAGTAGTAACATTTTTTCCATTTTTTGGTTGTAATTATTATACTATTAAATATTAGAAATATTTTTAGATGTGTCACCTGATATCTTTGCTTGGCTGCAAGGGTTTTGTATTTAAATATTTATGAAATGACACGAAAAAATTATCGATAGTTTGGCAGTCGCTGCGATCCCGGAAGGACTACCAATCGTCGTAACAGTTACTTTAGCAATTGGAGTGATGCGAATGGCCAAAAGAAATGCGATAGTGAAAAAGTTGCCAGTTGTAGAGACCCTGGGTGAGTCTTCTAGTTAGTGTATATAAAGTATCTTTCATATGTTATTTCTAGGTCAAAACCAGGCTGTTTGGGCTTGGTAGGGGTCTTTGGGCTTTATTTATTTATAGAATCATCTATAATTGTGTTTGGGACTTTTCTTTGAATCAATAATTTATCAATAATTTAAACGTCAATGACCCGGTCATGTTGCCACTTTAATCGTAATTTGTTTTCACGAAGCATCCAAAGATAGATTGTAAGTTGGATTACCGGATATAACCTGGTTCTGGTTCTCTATGTAACCACAATCCGTGATATCAACGTCTGCAGTAACAGACAGTTGACGATTTACCTGTTTGAAGGCAGACAGTTTACTTGTGCGAAGGCAATTAACTTTTCTTTCCCTGCCGCTTTCAATTGCGTCTAGCCGTGGCATATTGATTCTAAAGTCTTGTGCGGTTGCTACTATGTTCAACTGGGAGATCGGGATCTTTTATAGGAAATTAACTGGCATTTTGTCAATTTCAACAACAAAGAAGTATTATTTCAGGTAGAGATGAACACACCTCACTAGAAATAACATTAAAAGAAACCCTGCCTCGTGTTGGTTCAGGTAGCCTACATCTTACGTCAGCAAACATGAATCCCCCCTCCCGTTTTTCCTATTTTTCAATATATTCTGTTTCAGCTTGTTAATCTTACAAGAAAACTGCAGAATATCCTATTCTATTGTTGACTGTTTTCCATCAATGTATGATAGCAATAAAGACATTTAAAATTTCTCTAGGTTGTGCAAGTGTCATTTGCTCAGACAAAACGGGCACGCTCACAAAAAACGAAATGAAAGTCACAGAGTTATATCTTGCTGATGGCCGACGACTAGAGGTAAGCACGAAATAGGTTTTACTCGTTTTCAAATTCATACAGTCATACAGAAAATGCAAATACTTGATCTTTATCAATTTTTCCTCTTGCCAGATCGCAATAATTTCAACAGAATTAGAACTGTAAACTAGAAACAGTAAGCAATTTCCTCTCATTCAACCAAACTTTCAACTATCAGAAAATTGCGGGTTGGTGGTTGATTCTTCTATTCAGGGGCGGACACTTGGTCAAATATGGGGGGGGCAAGCCTATTGTTTGATAAGATGACATCACATTCCCCACATTTTTTAAAACAAAAGGCCATTGTCCTCCAAAATATTGTGGGCGACCGCCCCCCTCGCCCCCCAGGAGTCTACCAATGCTTCTATTGCCTCATCAGTATTTATGTCTATTACATAGAAATACTTGCTAGATAATTAGGTTGGCAAAGAACTATATTTAACAGATACCATAACTGTAAAGATAGAACATGTTGAGAGGATTTTCTTATTTCTTTGTTCGGTTTTGTTACTATACAGGTATCTGGTGTTGGTTACAGCGGCCATGGCCAAATTTTCTTGGAAGACGAGGCAGCTAATGATTATACAGATACTGGGTTAACAAATCTCGTCAAGGTTCGATCATTATAAAGTTGTTGCTTTCGTTTAAAAGAATTCATGATAGAAAAAGTATGTTCATTGTTGTATCTGCACTGTGATAGATATCTGGGTTTTGTCTCAAAAGGTATACGCGCTTTGCCCAAGCCCTTTAAAACGCTCTCAACATTTCACTGAACATCGCTCAACATGTGTATAGCGATGTTTAGCGATGTTAAATGATGTTGAGGGGTGTTAAAACGCTCTCAACAATTCGACTCAACATTCGTTGAGCAATGAACCTCGGACTCTCAGAGATCCAGGGCAAACCGCCATTTATGTAGGGTATTTTGAAAGATGAGCTTCGGACATTCCTTCCATTCAACAGTAGCTGCCTGATGATTTCCAAGGTTTAGGATCAGGTCTAACGGAAGCCTACTCTCCGTCTCGCAGCTTGCCTTCAATTGCTACCTTATCCGATTCGCTTTCACTGCGAACTGTTTCCAAGTGTTCGTCGTGTTTTGCCGTTACGATTTATAAAATTCGACTTCTTTCAACCTCTTGGTCTGATGTGAGCTCTTGACGCATTGAAGCTTTTCTTTCTTTGGCGCGCAAAGTCCAAGTCTAGTGCGCTTGCACCGACTGAGAACTGTTTGATAGGATGCTAAAACGCTCTCAACATCTCTCAACAACACCTTGGACAATAGAAATGTTGAATCGACCGGCTGAATATTTTTGACATTGCTCAAACTCCTTATGACTGAGGTGTTGCCACAGCCCCGTTAAGAAATACACGATGTTCTCTAGACCTAAATTCAGGGCAGATTGACTAATGTTTGTTTTGCATAGAATAATGCTTTTTGTGTCCAAGACTTATAATACAGTTATATTTACAGTGCGTTGTAAGCAAAGAGGAAATAATATGTGGATGATTTTTTATATTTTTAAAAATAGGGTCTTGTAACGAAGATCGCTATCAAGCGGTCTTTTGTAGAGTACCTGATGCCATGTAGTCGTGCACGTGCTTGTGTATCGAACAGGACGATTCCTAGTTGCTTCTTTGCGTTTCAAGCTTTGCTGCTCACACTTTTGATCTTAAAGGCAAAATCTGGAGACATGCGTCTTGAGAGCAAATTCTCCTTTTTCTAACACACCGTCTACATCTCATCTAGGCTAGTTGTATTTGCAACAATGCTCAGATAAAAAATGGCACACTCATGGGACAACCAACGGAAGGAGCAATGTTAGCTGTCGGACTCAAGGTAAGTTTCTTTACCAGCAGTTTAATGAAGTGCTTGAACCGGATGCCTCTGTTTTTGACAGATTTTAGAAATTAGAAGTAAAATATATAGCAATGAATTGAGGTCCAAAAGCTTATTTTTCTTGATAACTTGGCATTCCAGGCTAGTTATCTTAACTTAAAGTTTGAAAGGTATAATAGAATTTATAACAGGCATGAATGAAGCTCATTGGTAGATGTTAATTTATTTTTGTTTGTTTATCATGCATTACGTCTGCCTTTCTCTGTTGTTTAAAGTTTTTGTTTTTTGTCTATTAGGCAGTCGGGTCATTTCATTTCAAAGTTGAACAAATTTTGTCATTTTGTAAACCAAAGTCTCAGAATTTGCTCATTTTTTGGTGGAGAAGTTGTATTATCATGAGATAAACACACATAGAAAATCTGACTTTAAAATCTTCTGTCGTTCTAAAAATGGAGCAATTTGAATTTTTGCTGATTCTCTCTATTTTTTCCAATGTCTGCTATTTTAAATTTTGTTCGTTTGTCTATTAAGAAGTCTTGAAATGAGCTGTTTTTTATTTATACCAGCTCGGTTTGGTTGGAATAAATGATTTGTACGAAAGGACAGAAGAAATACCGTTCAACTCTGATCGCAAGTGGATGGCTGTAAAGTGTAAAAAGCTATATTCGTCTCTTGAGGTGGGTTAAGATTATGTCAAAAACTGAATGAACTCTTTTATCCAAAAAGCCTAATTCACAAATTTAGGAAACTAGAGTTGCAGAAAACGATTAAAGATGAATCGTTTCTGTGAATCTGTATTTCCAGATACTGCTTTTTCAAGATAAATGTGTTCGAAAATCTAAATTATATGAATATGAAATCTTTTTGTAGTTTAAATTTACATTTAAACTCACATTTGTGCCTGTGCCTCGAAGATGTTACATGTTTCCATGTTTTTTTTTCAAAATGAGTAATTGCTACATGCTTTAATGTAGGAACCAGCTGAACTTTACTACTTGAAAGGCGCCCCTGAAAGGGTTCTTAGGCAGTGTAAGCACTGGGGCTCGACAATCAACCAGCAAAGTCTGGAAGAACCTGACTACAGCAGAATCATGGAAAGGTCAAAAGAGATGGGGATGCGAGGCCTCAGAGGTAATCCTGCATCGGTCACATGATCACATTCCAACTTTTTGTCAAGGTCAATTGCCAGAAAGTCAGTCATAATCTTGTCCTTTCTTTTACCGCTATCTTTTTCACAGTCCTATAGTTGAAGCCCTTTAAGGAGTTAAGTCAATTGCTATGCAGTATCACAAAGGCTACAGTTTTCATAATCTTAATACAAAATGATCATAAATATCAAAATTGGTCATAACTCTCAGAACCCCTCTTCCTCAGCCTGAATTTTGGAGAAGTATTGCTTTGCATGTTCGGAAAGGTAAATTTGCTTTCAGATATTGGGGCTGGAAGTACTTGGGTACCCGCGGGGAAGGAGAAAAGGGTTTTGCAGATTTAAGTTCTTCAGTAGACCTTATTAAGGCAGTATTAAGGCAGTTGACTCAATTATTTTTGGCTTTAATTTAGATGTTCATTCACAATACAGCTTCAGATTTCATTACAAATTACTGACGCAATTCGTTATAATTTTTAGTGATTGCTGTAGCATTTGGATCAGACTTGCAATCAATGACGTATCTTGGAATAATGGGCCTAATGGATCCACCCAGAAACGGAGTCCCAGAGGCCATCCAAGTTTTGAATCGGAGTGGCGTTTCCGTTAAGATGCTGACTGGTGACGCGCGAGAAACTGCCGTTGCGATAGGTGAAGCCGTCTAAAAATGGCTCTTCTTACTTCGATTTATCTCTTTCTTCTTTACGCTCCCAATTCAAATTTTATACACCGCAAACGGATTTTCAGGCACTGTTGACATCCCCCATCATATTCTTATCAGATCCTTAATATGAGGTTCTTTTCAGTGTAACATGGTCCTTCAGTTCAAATGTGCCGAGTAATATGAGGAGAATCTTGCCAGTATTTAGATCTTAGCCTAAAAACTAGAAACCATCACTTTCCCACAATCTTCTCAACTGACTTCTCTACCGATTAAATTCAATTCCTTTTACTTTCTCTTAAGAAATGGAACAATTCGCACATTCCCTAATTTCTCTTTCTCTAATTGACCGCAATTCTGTCGTTTTTGCTTACACATTCTGTGTATTAAATATATATTTTTCACTGGCGTCTCTCTCGTCGATAGTTCATCAAATAGCCTTGCATGCACTCTTTGCATATTTTGTTTTCAACCGAAGATATCATCAGGCCTGAAAATAAAATTCTGGTCCAAAAAATGTAATATGTGACTCCTTCCTTCTAAAATTTGAAAACTGTTTTAATTTCATTCAGCAAAATCTTACATAGTTTTCATAGAAGGTACATATTTACTAGAAAAAAACCAAATTAAGAATTGTATATTTCAGAATTTTGATATTGAATTTAAGTTTATAAATTCAGGCAAACACTGCTTTGTTCTCAGGAATTATAAATAAAATTTATTTTCCTTCTTAAGCCTCCATTCTTATCACTTGCTTTGCTTTCGTCATTGCAGCTCACTGGAAATTTCTTCTATAGGCCGTGCCTCCAGTTATCGTTATATTATTATTAAACCTTTAATCCTCTATGCAACTTTGAAAATCTTCATATCGTCTAATCGTCTTTACTTTTCCAGGTAAGATGCTTGGTTTGAAAAACGAGTCTTCGATCACTTTGTCTGGAGAACAAATTGAATCAATGGATTCTTTTGATTTAGAGAGTGTTATTGAAGAGGTTGGAGTTTTAAAATGTTACTTAATTGCTAGCTCGTTTCGCAGCTATTGTAAAACAAATTTTATTCAATTTGAATTAAGTGTTGATTCGCATAAGCACACATGCTCAATTTTTCGGTCTTTTATGTGGGCGTTTATTTGAGTTGGGCGTTTAAAATAAGCTTCTATTTGTTTCCTGACACGGTTTTCTTATTAGTTAGCATGCATATAACGTGAAAATTAGAGATTTTTGGGTGGTTCGAATGTCGTAAAAATTGGGGGTTATGCAAAAGAATTTTTTTTTAATTAAAACCTTTGTTTCAGTATTGCAAATATGTTAAAGGTGAATCATCAGATAATTCATGGGGGTGATCTTCCTTACAAATACTGCGATAAAGGGATTACCAAGATGGCAGTTAATCATACATGGGTGCATTAAAAAGCAAGCGCTTGTTGAAAGGCGTTGAGATTACTCTTAAAAGGTGGTGACACTAAGGGCCTGTTTATATGGAGAAAATCATCCCCTCTTCCAGCTTGTGAGCTGAGAGATAAGATCCCCTCCTCCTATAGAATCCTTTGTATTTGTATGAGCTAGCCCGGTAAGGTGAGTTCACACTGCGTGAGAGGTGGGATCTCATTTGGGTGGGATATGTTTTCCTCATATAAACGCTGGAGGGTGGGATGAAGCTGGAAGATTGGATGGATTTTTCATATACATGTCATCAAATTTCGTTCCGCTTGTCAGAACATAGGATGGAAGGTGGGATGACTTTTGACATATACAGCTGAAAGGTGAGATAGAACCTGGATGTAAACATTCAATGATTTCATCCCACCTGCCAAATTATGGGCTAAGAGGTGGGATAAATTTACTTATATAAACAGGCCCTTATTCGAATCATTATTTTAAGTCTTGAAATGTTGATGTCTCGATAAACACGTAACATTTTGTAGGTCAATTATCGTGACTACCCTTTTGTGCTGCTTTGTTCCGACATCGAGAGAAACCTGAACAATTGTTGTATACGAAGCTCTGTTTCTTAATCAAACTGATTTTTATTCATCTTTTAAAAAATGCCCCCTTTGATCTTTAAAAAGAAGGCCAACTGCTCGCCCCTCAAATGTCTACAAGTGTTGGATCCATTTCATATTTCCATCAATCCAAATAGTGTCCCCTTTATACTTGATAAGACAGAAAATTTACGGTGAACAGGTTATTCATTAAGATCTTTTTAGGCCTGACATAAACAATAGCATAAAATTGCATACGTATGACATGCCATATTTCTCAACTTACTTTTTCAAAACTTGTTCTCATCTCAACTGATATATTTACAATTTGATTTTTCCCAGGTTTCCATCTTTTACCGGGTTAGCCCTAAGAACAAAGTTACAATTGTCAGGGTGAGTTCTTCCGTTTAAATTCGACATTTTTTATTCTTTTCCCTAATTGTATGAATCAAGTTGTATTAGAGGCGTTAGTAAGAAGATTCGGTGGATTTTAGAGTTGTGCGACCAGCATAGTTTTCCTTTTTAAGCCTCAGTTCTGCAAATTGGTCGCAATTTAGCTGCATAAAAACCCTGTTATTGACTGTTTCTTTCAATATTTTTAAAGGAAATACCCATGCAACCTCCAATTAGCCCCCCCCCTCTGGGAGCCTATTAATTTGGGGTTCTTGTGGACGAGGGCTACTTCGGGGAATAGTGGTTTACTTCGGCTTGTAGCACTGATTTAGTGGAATAAAAGAAAGGATATGTGAATCGACTTTCCTTTTTTTTAAGGCTTTACAGCGGTGTGGCCATGTGGTTGCCATGACAGGAGACGGCGTTAACGATGCTGTTGCACTTAAAAGGGCAGATATTGGCATTGCCATGGGAAAAATTGGCACTGACGTCAGCAAAGAGGCTGCAGACATGGTTCTGGTAGATGACGATTTCAAAACCATAATGGCGGCGATAGAGGAAGGAAAAGGAATCTATTATAACATCAGAAATTTTGTGAGATTTCAGCTAAGCACGTAAGGATCTGTTAACGTTCTTCTGGCGTGTTGATAAATTTTGGACAAGCTGTGATGTTGGAAATACTTCAAGCTACTTTTTGTACATAGTGATCTTCTGATTTGACGCTTTCTTTGCTTTGTTTCAGGAGCATAGCCGCGCTGTCACTCATTACAATTTCAACACTCATGAAATTTCCAAATCCACTCAATGCAATGCAGATTCTGTGGATAAATATCATTATGGATGGACCGCCTGCACAAAGGTACCAAAAAAAACGTATTACTAAAGTAATCTTTAAATCTCTTCGCTTTACTTCTTAAAAGTACAGATGCCTGCATCTTGAAACCTGCTGTCGCAAAATATCATTAAGCTGGACCTTAGTTTGTTGTTGGCTTTGCTTGAATGCATTTTCATATCTATAACAATGTATATAATTCTTGTATTCACGTTGGCCTATAAGTTTTTTACAGATATGTGCTAATAATTTGACCAACAGGGAAATTGATGACGTTTAATTTGGTTTGGTACATGAAATTAATCTTAGCGGTCCACCTTTGGTCAATAGTCGTAACATGATCATCTGTTCATTGCAAAAAGTGTTTTCTCGTGAAAGTTTTATTTAACCATGTAGTCCAACCCAGTCAGTGGCGTACCCAGGGCTGCAGCAATGTGGGGGGGGGGTCTGGGGTGCAAGCCCCAGAAATTTTTTTTGGACTACGCCCTTCAAACACTCGCAAATGCGGGGAAATGCCCTTTTTGGAAAATTTTCCCCCATTGTTTGATTCATGTTAGCTACGGTAAAAAGCGAAGTATTTTACAATTGTTATTGACACAAGTATACTACCCATCCCCATGAGTTTTACATCGTTTTTGGACAAATCTCGAGGACCATGTTTTAGAAAAGTGGGGTACGCCACTGAACCCAATACACCTCTTCCAATTGATTATTATTTTTAAAACTAGTCTTGGCGTTGAACCAGTCGACAAAGATGTGATGAGCAGACCTCCAAGGAAAGCTTCTAACCCAATGATCACGAAGTTCCTTGTGTTTCAAGTCATCTCATCTGCCTGTCTAATTGTTCTTGGCACATTGTTCATATTTTGGCGCGAGGTAAGCCACGCTGCGTGATCGTATGCTAGCTAATGAAATATCGCTATTTGCATTAGAAAAGCACAATATTTTTCCTTGATACTATTTTAGCTTAGATTGGAGTAACACCTAGCAGCCTTAAAGTAATTGAAATGATCAGTTTTTTATTAGCGCCATTTGCTATTGTATTTAGGTCTATTTAACATTGGGCATTTAGCTGCCTGATGATCGCAATATGTGTGAAAGTTGGAGTTGCAACTTATAACCTTGCTCTTTTCCCACCAAAGCATGTATACCTAAGAAATCGATCCCTAAATGATAGACTGGTAAACAGTTATCTTTATAAAATTAAGGATTCACTGTTTTAAATTAAGGATTCACTGTTTTTGCAAAAGAAATGTATGATTCGTAATCTTCCCATTAGCGGTTTTCGTACCTCTTTTGGTTGCTATTGGAGATGCTTCTTCACAACTTACAAGATAATCATCATTAATCCCGGTCTGTTTTTCCTAGATGGCTGACAACATTGTAACACCACGTGACACAACCATGACTTTCACTTGCTTTGTCTTCTTCGATATGTTTAATGCCTTAAGTTGTCGCTCACAGGTAACTACTTTGATTTTTTATTCCCATCTTCCCGGTAACAATTATAGAATTGACAGATTTTGTTTCTTTACGTGAGCATAAAGTACTGTTGTATTGTGTTGTATGTATTGTGTTGGAGTGTTTTTTACTGTACTATGCTGAACTGTATCTTGTTTATGTACTCTGCTCTACTCTACTATACTCTACTTTGCTGTATTTTATTATACTTTGTGTTGTGTACTGATTTTACCCCATTCGAGTTAAAATTACAACAGTAAGAACTTATATTAACAACATCAAGAATAAGAATTTCATTCTGTGAATTACCACGTGACTGTGCAACTCCTTTATCCTTCTCAATTATTCAATCTTTTATTATAAAATGATCAACTCCTTTACCCTTCTCGATCCTTTATTATAAAATGATCACAATTGTTTTTAATTGTGTTCTAAAATGTTTCTTCACAGACGAAGTCGATTTGTGAAATTGGCTTCTTCAGCAACAAGATGTTCATCTATGCGGTCGGGGGGTCAATTATTGGACAAATGCTGGTTATTTACACACCCCCCTTGCAGTCCGTGTTTCAGACAGAAGCACTTAGTGCTCTGGACCTGTTGCTGTTGGCATCTATAGCTTCTTCTGTTTTTATTCTAGACGAAATACGAAAATTATTTTTGAAATTAAAGACAAATAGGAAAAAACGAGGCGATAAATTGGTTGGATTAGTGTAATTATCGTTATTATAACCAGACCATTTTAACATCGTTTCAACCCAACGCATTGATCGATTGATAGAAAGTGGGTTTGGAAATGTATTTATTGTTACGATTAACGTAACAAAATATCGCATCTGATTACGATTAATTAAGGCGACAGAACAATGAAAGAGAAAATGGATGAGATTAATATCGACAAGTTAACTTTAAAAGATTGGGATTATTAATTATCATGCTATCGATATTTCTCATTGCTTTTCGTCCATCCCATTGCTAAAAATATTATATTGGCCACGTTTCAATTCAAATCGAGTCAAAGTAGTTGCAAAGATTCGATAACGCAGAAAGTGCCTGGCCTAAGGTAGTTTTTAATGTTTTAAAAGAGCATGGATTAAATATTCAAATGTTGTGTTTTGCTTGTAGTTTTTTACTTTTATGTCAATAGTAACATCAAGCCCCCCTTCTCCCCCCCCTCACCCTCATAATCCAAATTTGTATATGGTCCTTGCAAAAATTATATTATTGTAAATAAGACCCCGCTCGAATGAGCTTACGTGGATAGTGTTGTTCTTTATTCACTACCTCTTTGCCAGGTATATCTATATTGCAAAGTTTGGTACCAAACAAAACTCCGTTTTGGTACGTTTTGTTCTTTGGAGGAGCAAAGACCCTAGGGCAGACAACGCGATATGATTGTGGGGTTATTTTTTGAACACTTGAAGTTTGTAGGTACTTAAAGTTTTTTTGTAAGGATTATAATTTCGAGACGGAGATTGTGGGATGAGAGGCAAGTTTTGACGCCAAAAACGACGACAATAACCTTATTAATTGAACTGTAAACAAAATTCACTTATTGTAGGGCTACATCTGTCTTGAAAATGGTGTTGATATTAAATTTTCGCCTAGCATTCCTTGGTTTTTTCGATTTTATGCTGTCAAACGTAACAGCAACATAAAGTTACTATATTTCATTTATTACAATCCCAGCTTCCAGTAGCACTTTGTGATGCATATATTCAGCAACTCCTTAAAGATTTAATAGGTGAACTTTAAAAAGGATCACACTTTGATGTATTTTTTGACAGTGATAGATTTTTTTTTTTTGCAAAAGAGCTTAAAATTAATTTTTGATTAACACCAATAAACGGTTTAAAATGCTCGAATCCTTAAGATTGTTACCTATGTTTATTTTCCAGAAAAAGTTCCATTTAATCGAAACCTATTAACGAACCTGTTATACAAATCTGTTAATATTTTATTTAATGATCTATGATTCACAATTCAGTCGTTATATTTATTATCTAATACGAATGAAAATAATTTGTTTATGTTTGTTTACATTTGAATTTTTAATGCCGTGTCTCTGACTTTTGGCGACTTGTCACACCTATTTAGGGCCGAGATAGCGGGTGCTGAGGGGGTTAAGCCCCACCCCCTACACACGCTACGCAATTTTTTATAGATACATTAATTTTCAAAAGGTAAATTTGAGAACCTCTTTGTTCCATATAATGGCGATAAAATCAAAGCCCCCTATATTTGGAAACCTATCTTGGTCCTCGAAATCTCATAATTACATGGTACAATAACAGGAATATTACATGGTATCGGGGTAGATCGATGGGGGGTTTTTTCAATAGGTAGAGGCCGGCAGTGTGTTACTTCGAAGTATGAAGTTATACCCTGAAATTCATAGACTTTCCATGAAACCAACCCCAAGAAGTATACACCGTATGAAATGCATACCTTTAAATTTTCTTCAAATTAGAGACTCGTATTCAATGTTGGACCAATAATAGAGTAGCAAAGTGACATCTCCAAAACATCTATTTCTAGAATTTTGACCCCATGACCAGAAAGCAAGGCCGTCGAAAGCAGGGCGAGGGAGGCTGGGCCCCGGCAAGAATTGTACTATTAGTCAATCTGTACTATATTTCCTACATAAATGTGTACTGAATAGGGAGCAATACAATAGCCAGCCCCTCAATATTAATTTCGTTCCGACGACACTGGAATGAACACTTTAAAATACCTCTAGATTTGCGAAATCAGTTGAAAATTGACTGTTCAAAGTTGACTGAGATATGGCCTGTGAAAGGAATGCATTTTGCTCATGGATTATATGTGTATATACTGTTGTTTTGCCTGGTCAGGGGCGAAGCCAAAAAATGTTTTTTGGAAGGGTTTAGAAATGACTCTTGTCGACAAAAATGGGCTTGTCTCATACTGCTCACACTTTAAAGGTATGGTCATAAGATAAATAATCTTATATACTTCTTTAATGCTTTAGTGCCATACTTTTTACTATTTCAAAATTCATACTTCCGTACCATGCTTTGAAAGTTCAACTGCTACAGAAATGTTAATAAATTACAATTATCACCAAAAGGTTACAATTGTACAAGAGGGTGAGAAAAATTTCTTTTTTTGCGTGGCAAAAATCCTTGATGTGCCGACGAAGAAAGTGTTGGGGGTACAGCGCCCCCGTACCCTCTCTCCTTGGTGACGCCCGTGTCTGATACGTATTCTCAGAACGATGGCCAATTTACAGTGGTGTAATGGGAATATAGCCCATGCTAATGCGGGAACAATAAATTTGAAGGTATTTGTGGTTATCTTTCAGGTCACAGGGGTCTGATTTCTAAAATTTTAGAAATAAAGTTTTTGATAGTTAATATAATCACATGACAAGTCAATCATTACAGTTAAGATTTGATTAATTTTTTGCGGTACAGAATTTGAAAATGGCTTTGAAAAAAGCAAACATTTTACGACATACTAAAAGCTTTTTCGTCTGACACTCCTCAGAGCAAAAACGTCAGAATAAGGTTCCGAAAGAACACGATGGAAAATATATACCCAGTTGTGGATCAAAATAGGCCAATCAGAAAAACGCAAGCACAAGACCGGTATAGTTGACCAATCAGTGCCGCGAGCCTAAAGAAAAATTACCAATGGAGTCCAAGAGAGAAAACGAACTCCTTTTGTCTACACAATGGCGCCTTTTTCGTTTTTATGTAGATTGACTCCAAAACTGCTAGATGAAACTCTATAATGACGACATGTTTCGGATAATTGGCAGAGCCCGGTCGTCCTTCCATCTAGCAGTCCGGTCTTTCATCCAACTATACCGGTCTTGTGCTTGCGTTTTTCTGATTGGCCTATTTAAATCCACAACTGGGTATATATTTTCCATCGTGTTCTTTCGGAACCTTATTTTGACGTTTTTGCTCTGAGGAGTGTCAGACGAAAAAGCTTTTAGTATGTCGTAAAATGTTTGCTTTTTTCAAAGCCATTTACAATTAAGATTATAGTAATTTGCATTAGAGGTTCTAGGTCCCGTCAACATGTTTTCCCTATTGGTGAAATGATTGACCTTGACACAGCTTGACACTAGAAACAATTTGTTTGGCATCGCTAATTAAAAACATTATGTTTTAGTACTTTCTTTGTTAATTTCATTTTATAAACCGGTAGCCTGTCGGTATATAAACAGAGCTGAAATTTATTGTAATTGATTACACTCAAGATTATATGGATCTATAGATTGTAGATAAGAAGCAGAAGGTTGATTTTGAACCTATCACAGGGAGATTCGGGAATATCAACATCTTCCCCCTCCCAGCCCCCTGACCCCCTGACCCCCTGACCAGAGGACTGACCCCTTGACCCCATTTCAGTATCATTGAACAAAAACACACTAATTGAATTCAATAAAATCAATTGATATAGAGAATACTGCTATTACTAAATCTAAAACTTTAAAGAAAGTCAAAAATTGTTACTTACATCGGATGATATATCGGCCACGCTTGACGAGGTCCCTTCGTTGATATCATGTGCTTGTTTACAAAGAAACCCCATCATTTATTTTCTATATGCATTTTCTTGACAAAAGTGAGACACAAAACATCCAGAGGTGATGTATAATTTCTAAAAGGGGTAAAATGACCTATTTCAATCCGCTTTTTCCACACGTGGCCTATGAACTTCCCCCAAGCCTCAATTACCACTAGCCTCGTCATGCTGAACTGTGACCTCGTTCCACTATTTCTCGGAAAAAAGTAAAAGGGCAGAATTGTTTTGCTAGTTGAACAAATTTTGCCAATTTTGTACAATTTTTATACAATTCACAGCATTATTATGGTTAACATATGCAGGAGATGACTTTGCAGTAAGCACTCCAAATAATCAAGTTTGGTCATGTTTCCGTTTCCATGACCATGCAATCGACAATTTGTTTCCAAGAAGTAGGCAACTTTCCACAGAAAGATCATAATGCAACACGTGCAATTACTAGTTCCGTGTTTGGTGGCCGTATTTTCTATATCATTAATGGTTATAACGTATATTTACAAAATGAGCATTGCTGGTAAGTCAGTTTTTGGGCGAACCTGATTCAATATTTTTTTCTCTACGTTGTCTACTTACTAGGAAATAGGAAACAGGTCTTAACTTCTTTGATTAAATCAAGAATATATTGCTTTGTACCTCTGAACATCGAGCACTGTTATATCAGAGTGGATTATGTATGTATAACTTATTTAACAGGCTTTGGAAAAGTTTATTTATATTCAATTCAATAAGCCAGCCAGCAATACTGTCTAAATACAATAGATACTAGATCATAGACATTTCATCTTAAAATCTACATGTCGAGTCATTAATAGATTTAAAAAAATAATTAGGCTTTTTTTCACTTCAAGAGGCATATTATGAATAATTAAAGTTTTCAATTTAGATCATATTGGAAATCAAGATGTTGCAGACCATATTTCAATTGGCATTTTGTCTGCAAGAGAGAATTTTGAGCAAAGGAATTCGATACGTAAAACCTGGGTTAGGTTTTTACAAAAAAATAATGAAAATCTGAAAAAAAGGTTTGCAGAAATTTCTTTTGGTATATTTGTTGCAATATCTAATTCTTGTGAATTTGTTAATTGACTATTGTTGCACAACTGAAATTCATTTGACATTCTTTGAAGAGAATGAATTTATTGCAGATACCAAATCAGCCACAAGTTTATTGTTGGGTCAAGAAGTTGTGAAATCCCATCTGAAGATAGAATTTCTGAGTTCTCTTGTAAATGGGATGCATATATTGGATCATATCAAGGTAGTTTCTCGTGAATGGGAGTTTCATTTATACAATGTTTTCACCCTGATTAACAAACAAACTAATGTAATCATGTTAAACATGTTTTCCCCTCTCAACTTTTGTCTTGGTAAAACTCTAACTAGCTTAGCTAATAGCTATTTCCAACACATAGTTATTGAACAAGGGAAATGAAAATCAACCATCATAGAAGCATTTTTTATTTATCCACCTTGAACTCAAAACCCTAAAACAGTTATGTCATTTTAATGTCACTTCATAAACCCCCATTTGCGTCAATCATAAAAACTCTATTCCATTTCAGATCAGGATATATTTGCCTATAAAATAGACAAAGATTCAAAATTTGTTTCAGACAATCTACCAATTGGGTTGGACTTTGAGGTAATAACTACAATTTCTGTAATGTAAAATTTCATGCATGCAGATGAAGTTTTTATAACAATGGTCACTTGTTTGCCAGCAATAATAAAACCTGTTTTTAATAATGCAAAATCAAGTTATTTCAGCTTATTTACAGAGAATACAATTTTTGATATCTAATAACCCCTCAATTTTATATTTAATTTTAGGTTCTTCATCCAATCATTGTTAGCAAACTTGGGGTCACTGCTTCATCCAGCAATAAGGGATTCTCTATAAAGGTTGCATTATTCGATAGAACCACAAAGGTTTAGTATTTTTTCATAATTTTTAAATGTTTAGTGAGACTCAATATGTACCTGTTATATAGAGTAGTTTGTAAGGTAAATAAACCCTGTTTTTATTTTTTCACAGTTTCTGAAATTCAAAGCTATTCTGCATTGTTCTGTGTAAAATGCCCAGTTCCTTTATTACAAAATACATTGTAACCACTATATGTTGCTTTTTTTTGGTAATCTACAATATGATCTATTTACAAAAAATGTACTCAAATACTCTAAAATATTTTGTCCCCCGCCTTTTATGTGTAATTTTTTAATAGCAGTGGACTAATATTCATCTGTTGATTTACAGGCAGAAGTTGTTTTTGCAAACTTCAACAAGTTGGATTCAGTAATAAATGGTTTCTGGATTAAGGATGTGGATAACTACCTTCTTCCAAAAGTGACCATTTTTTTCAAATTTGATTCTCTCTATTCTTTAACTACTCTTTAAAAGTTTAACATTGTTCATTTAGGCTCTTTATTTTGTGAAGATACCTTTCAAGAAAAAAGAATGAGAAGTAAGAGATATGAAACAATTTTGCAACAATTTTACCAGCACTGCTTTACAGAACTTTGTAAAAACATTAAATAATTGGCTCAAATAAAAAGAGTCTTTTGGTCTTTTAAGTAAACCTAGCAAGTTAAACATCTCTTTACCATTTTCCAAATGTAATTTTGACTTATACTATATTAATGAGAAATTTTATCATAGGAATTCAGAGGATCTTTAGTGGTTGATTCGTTTGGTCAAGATTTTCATTATGCTCAAGCTGATGGCCCTTGTAACATCAATGATGGTGGTGGCTTATTGAAGTTTTTTAAGGTATTAAAAGTACTAGAATTATTTTAGTTTTCTAAAGGATCTAAAGGAAACAATTATCAGAAGGTATATTATCTCAAATAACCTGTGTCGAAAACCTATCTTGAAAAAAAAACATTTCCATTGATTGTTTGTTTCCCAAGTATTAATACACTAGTTACATTGGTTGTATTAACAGTACCATGCACTAATAGTCTACAGTATTCCATTGAAAAATTGGCCTAAATATCAAGAAAGAAATTTACATGCAACTAGTAAAATAGAAACAAGAAGTTGTAATGGGTTACAAAAACATAAAATATGTTACAAAATGTTGTTTAGGAACATGTTCATTAAGCACAACCAAAACCAATAATCAGATTAATTTTTCTTGGGAATTGTTAACAAAGATTATATTTTTTCTTCAAGTCCTGGGGCATGACAATTCTCTATTTCGATTGCAGTTATATTAACTGATAAACTGATAACTGATACATCCTCTATGATTTAATATGCTTTTTCATCCAAACTCTCTCAGCTAACCAGACATGGACCAATATCTGGGTATTTTCCAGATAAAGTAGTTGAGCAGAAAACATATTGCAGTTTGGTTGCAGGAACATTTGTCTTCAAACGAAAAGGTACCAAGTGTTTTATACTTTGGCCTCCTGATATATAAAACCTTCAAACAATTTGTTAATGGCACTTTGCAATGAGGCATGAAAGTACCAGTGCAATGGCACTTTGCAGTATCTTCACTTAAAACTGGACAGCTGTAAGCCAGTCTTATTTACCTGCAGTATATTAATAATAATATATTGCATTTTCACTGGTCAGATACAAAGTATTTACTTTGTGTAGCAATTTAAGTTTTGATGGCTTCATTCTTTCCAGTTATTCAATTTTCAATGCTGTTTGAAAATTCTTGGTGCAACATTAAGTTCACTTTTTACATTTCATAATAAACTAGCTGATGATAACTTGAGGCCGAGAAATATCTCAACAAAAGCAGCTGAAAGGAAAAACAGGCTTAGACTGTGGGGGGAAAAGCTACAAAGAGACCAACAGCTTTTAGCTGAAGAGACAAAGAAACACAATGACATCCTAATTGTTGATGTTAAAGATTATTATAGAAATTTACCAAAAAAGCTGTTGATGTTCTATAAATGGTAAGTGAGAGAATTTTTATTCAATTTATTTTGCTCTAATGTGTAGAACAGGATGAATGAGATTTACTTTTCAAAGTTTCATGCTTAGTGCATCACAAGGCAACAAGTTCTGTCTATGTGGCATCCAGCCCGGTTAAAAGTAACCTTAATATTTTGGCATATTATGCCACTTCTGTCATCTATAAAATCATCTACCCATATATGAACTAGTGTAGCTATAGGAAAATGACAATGAAATCCAAACATCAAGAAAAAATAAATCCACTATCAGTTTTATCATAATGCAGCAAGGATGAGACAGTTCGATGAACTGCTAGAAGAACACTCTTACAAATTTATATTTATTTTTACGAAATTAAAATCATTTTAGTCTCTTAAAAAATTTACCAGCTTCAAGGTCAAATACTAGCTTCTAACATCCATTAGTCTGTCTTTTCAACAAGGATTTTCCTGTCTTTATTTACAGGGCATCATCTCAAAATGGACTTCAGTTTACAATAAAAACCGATGATGACTGTTACCTGAATATTCCTAAAATTCTCCAGGTACAATACCTTTTAATTCAAGAACCAATTTGGTGTAAACTTTCAAAAATTATAAGAATATGAACATTCATATTATATTTGATCTCAATTAAATGTGGTCCAGATTCTCTGCTACCTAGGATTCAGGGGTGGAGAATTCCGGTAAAAAGGTGGTCTCAGTGGGCCTATGGTCTCCCAAAATGAACTCTGGCCACAGGGGTAGACATTTTTAGTAAAAATTTGGTCACTGGGTGGTTACTATGTGTAACGATAAAGCAGTCTCTTGCAGAAAAAAACTGGTCAACCCAGGTGCCGGGTCAGACCAAATTGTCCACTTCTGGGATTATAATCACTGCTGAGAGTTAAAATATATTAAAAGAAAAGCTCAACTATCCTTAGTTACAATTTCCTCAGCACTAATTTTGTATTGGGAACCAACAAAACATTTGATTCCATAAACTATTACTTATTGACAATCTGTTTAAATTATATAAAAATTTAGTGTATTTTCAAGACATGAGAATCCACTTCTTTCAGATATCAACAAAGACCCTAATATCCTGTTTAAAAAAGCATATTATGGTATGGCATGCGCATTTAATAATATTTATTGTTCGACAGGAAATATCCTCAATGAATCTAAGTAGCAGAGATAGCTTGTGGTATGGAAGGTAATACAAAATACTTGATCATTTAATGTTTACAGCTCACAGAGGGAAACATAAATTTGGGTTTGAAGGAAAAACTGTATCAAATTTTTATACTATCATTTTATACTCAAACTTGATCTAGATTATCATCACCTTGATTTCCATCTGTAAACTTGAAATAATTTCTGCCACTACTGTTCTTTGTGCGTTTTCCCAAATACTTTCTATATTCTTTTTATAACTTGGTCTCAAGCACCACTGAGTGAATAATTATCAAATTTTCCTTTCGATTAAGCTTTAGGTTTGATTGGCCAGTGGATTTATTTGGAAAGTGGGCAGAGAATGAGTATCCATCTTCTATGTACCCAGCTTTTGCATGTGGCTCTGGTAATCTTGTATCAAAATATGTTGTTGACTGGATTGCTTTGAATTCCAACTTTTTACATAGCTATCAGGTAAATTCCGTTTGAACTCTGGAGCAACATGTTTTGTCATTAAATGCAATGTTCTTACATAAAAAAATAATGTTAAAAATTGTGAATAAACTACATCCTTGTTTGCATATTTTCAGGCTTTTAACAGCAAGAGTAAGCAAGAGCAAATCATTTATCTCTCATTCACATTATCTCTCAGTATTTTTCCCAAATCTTGTTCTCCTATCACTAAAGTAATTATTTATATAATAGAGAAATATGAAATATTATATATAAACACATTGATGTATTTGATCTTAAAGGGTGAAGATGTCTCTATGGCAATATGGCTATCAGCTATTCTCCCAAAGATAGTAAATGTAAGTTGGATGTTTAAATTCTTTGAACATTTTTCATTTTTCAAATTAAACATTATGAAGCATACTACATATAATGTTCTTTTAAAGAAGCATCGTGATTATTTAAGATAAGTTTATTCTCATGGATCAGAAACAAGTGTATATTTCTGTTACATCTTCTTTTTGTAGGATAACCGCTGGTCTTGTTTCAAGATTTGTGACAAGAATATGCTTAGCTTGCCAAACAATAGCCCAAAAGAAATTTCATCTCTTTATGAAAATCATTTGAACTGTAGCAATCCTTGTGGATGTACTTCCTAGCAATTAATATATTTTTTGTAACTTACTAAGTTATAAAAAGTCATAAATTTTATGGTCCCCTTCGTGCAAATAACACAATGTGTTTCTGATTGACAATTTGTAGAAAACACTTTGTGGTACTGTGTTCAATAAGTTCACTTGCACTTTTTATGATACATAGGGATGGTGGCAGATTGGCTGGTTGCAACCAACAAAATTATCTAATGAATAATGTCAGGCACCGCACAACCATTTGGCTAGCAAGGGCTATAGCCCCCCCAGCCTTTCTGCAATAATAGGTTTTAATTTTTTTTTAGAAAATTTACTCTCACAAAAATTTGGAAAATCTAATTTAAAGGATTTCAAGGAGTAGCGTACTTCTAGACTGGGAACCCTTTTCGCTGATTTTCAGGGTGTTTTATCTTGTTTAATGATATGATGGGTTTTCTATCTTGGTTAGCTTGATGTCTTATTATCATAAAGCTAATTTTGTCTTATTTTATAGTTATTAAAATCTTCTCTGAATCAGACTGTTTATGAAAAAATCAGTGGAAATAAGAACCTTTTTTGAAGGGCGTTTTCCAGCGGTCTAAAGTGCGTGTCTGAAATTTTTTGAGGTCACCGCCTCAAATTTTTCCAGCGGCTCCAGCCAGGGAGGGCGTGGTCCAAAAGGGCGTGGTCCCCTGACACACCTTTTGTCCCCCCCCCCCCACTTATCCCAGGCTGGAGCCACCACTGGAGACATAGATCCATTCGTTTCTGATTTGTAACCAAACCAAAAAGTTATAAAGAAAAACCTCTTTCAAATGGTCGTTCTTGACAAAAACAGCTAATTACAGTGGCCTGACTGGCTGAATTACATTTTTTCTTTAGCTAATGCGTTACATTGTAGAACAACGGCTCTCCTGCTCTTTCTTAGCGACAACTTCTGATCCATATTTTCGCAAATCGCCGCACCGGTCTTTCTGAGGGTGAGCTGGGATTCTTTTGTCTTTGCTCTGATCAAGATTGTATTTCTCACGGTATTTCTTCCTTATCTTCTCTCTTTCTTTGGCTCGTTTTTGTTGCAGTTTTTGCAGTCGCTTTTTCTCTTTTTCCCTTTCTTGCTCTCCAGTTGAATCACCATTTTCAGATAGAAAATTAGAAAGTCTGTTGTTTTCAGCATTGGCTTTGTTGGCCGCCTGTGCTTTAACTAGAGCGAAGGTTACTTTATCCATAATCGAAACGGTGTATATCTAAAGTTGATACATAACTTGTTTTTTGCAGCCCGGTATTACGTAAGGTTGATATTCTCTGTTACTGTGAATGAATACCGTCACTTTTAATCGAGTTTTCGATACATGTGTCAGGCATATGAGAATCCTACCACAAAAATTTCACTCCTCCTGCAAGCATGTGATTAATGAATGTAAATTCTTTAAACTTTACAAAAATTATGATCCTCATCTGTATCAAGAGATTGTTTTCTCCTGATTTCTTTGACGATGCTGTAGCGTAAACATACTCTAGGCCCCTTTCAAAGAAGTTTATGGAATCTTTGAAATTCCGTTGAAAAAGAGACAACCGCAAAACAACCAATTGAAATGTCATCTCTTGTTTTGGCTAGCTCTACAGGAAGTAGCTACGCAATCTTTTGTTTAAAATCAAAACAGAGGAAATACATGGAGTCAGGAATAGAAGAGAGTGTTCGAACAACCCCGTTTTGCGAGCTACCCGGGCGCCAATACGTATTCTACGACAGCCGCATCCCCGAGAAATATTGTTTTGAGGGTGGTTTTTGAAGATTTTCTAATTTTGTTTGCAATAAGAAGTTAAGTGTGTCGTTCTTAATTGAGTTAACACTGCAAAAATTAAATAATTCCTTCTTTTTTAAAACATTACAAACCATAACAATAACATTTTTTGAAGTAGTAGCTTAGTCCTTACGAGCATTGAGGAATTGAAATATACAAACAGAGTCATTCTTGTGAGACAATCGTTTAGGAAGATCATATTTTAGAGCTTTTTCAACATTTCAAAACTAAATGGTTTTCTTGCCAAACCCTTGTAATTTGAACTACAGCAACTGATTGTGATGTTCTAGAAGTTTTAAAATTCAGTGCTTGAAAACTTTTAGATTTTTCTTTAAATAGTATTTCAGCTTTCAATCATCGAATTTCGCTGAAAGTAAAATTGATACCAACAGGAAAAATGCCTTGAAAAACATACACACACTATACTCAAGAGTCACAATCTTCAAAATTAAGTGCCCACTCAAATGTGCATACAGTGCACTCATGCAATTCTGGGAAATTGTTTGGGTATCCCAAGGTCTCATCAAAAACTCCCATAAAATCGAAACCGACCTGGGGGCAAAGGTTCCAACCCTCCTGATTCAGGTGGGAGTCCCCCGATTATAGAGCATCTCCTGTTCTCTCGATTTCAATTCTAACCTCCCGTGTTCAAGAATTTTTTTATAAATCTGTCATAAAATTCAATTTTGAAAAACATGTGCAAATAAAGAAAATATACACAAGTATGTGAGATTTGTCGCCATATCTACCGTATCCATATCTTTTTTAAGTTTAAACTGTAGCTGGTGAAAAATATCTTGTTTGGGAGACAAACGAGCTAAAAATCAGCAGACTTTTTCGGTAAACAATGACACATTTTGTTTAGCCAATCGGAGGAATTTTTACATTTTGGCCACTCAGCCAATCAGAGGCAGCTAGCTATTCATAAGTTTTTTTGTTTCATTGGGATGCGGCCTGCTCTAGCTGTGGGGATTTTGATAGAAATAACACAACCACCTATTTTGCTAACAACAAACATATACTTTCTCGGAAAATCAAAGAATTTGCAAATATTTTTTGGTTGGAAAGTTTTGGGGCACTTAGATACCTGGGAGACATAGGATAGAGTCCATGAGAAATATTTGAATTTGGGGTATCAGTACTGAAAGGGTACCAATTTTTTTATTACAAGAAGAATTAAATACAATGGTCTTTTTGGGATTTTGATTAAGGCATTGCAATTGATGTCCACTTTGACTAATGATGTGTCAGCAAAATAATGTTGATTTGTAGCTGAATTTTCGTGAGAGGAACGAAAAAGGTACTTTTCAACAGAGAAAACATTGTGATGACCTGTTCATATTTTGAAAAACTGGTAAAATATGATGCCAAATAAAATTTTTAATGTTTCAAAAATTGGTATAAACTGGGACATGGAACTTTCAAATATAAGTATAAAATATAGGCATCTCTTCTGTGTCTTAGGAGGCAGCATATCTCTAACCAAACTTTAGTCATTCCCCCTAGTTTAAAATCTTGCCACCCATATCACTCACAAATGTCAAAATCTAATGCCAGAAATATTTCTTTCTGATTGTGGATTATTGCACCAACTGAATAAAGGACTAAAGAAAACTTGAAACTAGATCTCTACTGTACACCAAATACTTCCATACCCTGCTGTCCTTCTCTCCCATGTCTTCTGAAAAAGGATGAGCTTTTTTCTTGCATCTCTTCTGCTAGGCCCTTTTTTGTTTTCGGATTATTGAAATATGAACTGATACCAGTTTTTGAGATAATTTCAAGATAACATCTAGAAATCTGTAATTCTTGAATACTGGCATACTTTCAACAATAAAAATACTTCACTATGAACATTTTATAGGTAGGTTGTGGTCAGGGAGGTTGCTAGCTATTGTGCTTTAGTGGGGTATCCAGGACAATTTACTGACAAATTGGGAGAGAATTTCTTTGTTTGCTGAAAATTTGAACATTCCCTGACAAAGCACCCCTAGACCTATATGGCAGAAAGTCCCTTGCTTTGAACAAAGTTGTTTTCAAAGGGAGTATCACAGACAGGAATTTTCAGAGTATGCCTAACACTGCCAATTCTAACTGCCCAAGAAAATTCATACATAAGAAACAATTTTTCCTTTTGCACAAGAGTTATAGGAACTTCAAATATTTCTACATTCAAAAGTGCTTTATTCGACAAAATTAATACCATAACTGAACAATTACTTAACAAATATCATAACTTACATCTTATATACATGTTGTTCATCCTTTTGGTGTCAAACATTGATTGACAACATCAAGTAGGCTAGAGTTCTCTAGTGCTGCTGCAACCCTCTCTTTATCAGCAAGCTGCTTGTTAACTATTTAAAAGAATAAAACAGGATAAAACTTGATATGACAAAACAGATAAATAGGCATCAGCAAAATTATTTGTACATACTTTTTGTCATCAACACAACAGAACTAGCATAAAAAACAATTAAAGTTTTGATCTTAGTAATAATCATATATTCTTTTTCTTGTTATAACCAAAGTTTTTCACCAAGCAATGTGTCCCAGCAATGTTTTTTGCCATTTGTCACTATATTCCACAATTTTAAATACACTTCAACTTTTTGAGTATCAAAAGTATTACATATAATTTCAGTATCATCTTTACTTATAAATAATTTCTAGATTTCATGAAGACCAAGACTAGCTAGCCTTTTACCCCTGTGTAAAGTATCACCTCAATTGCCTCCATTTTTGTTACATTAAAGGCATCAAGTTGTGATAAAAGGACGTAAAACAGCCTACTGATTCTGCAACACCAACTGTAATACTTTTGAAAGAACCTTTTTAAAAATAATAAGATGAGCAGAGTCTGGGTTAAAAACTTTTAATTATTTGAGTGATCTGTAAACACATTGTCATTACAAACAATGTAACATTTATTTAAATAACATTATTATTTATTGTTGATGTTATTAAAAAAATATCAAGGATATTGAGTCATGATAAAAAAAAAGGTATACCCAGATAGACAAGACTGCTATTGGTGGGTCTGATACTGATCACTTGTACTCACCCTGTACTGATATACAAAACAGCTCCTGTCAATAGCAAGTTGTCAACAATGGATGCCAATATCATATTAAACTACCGTAATAACAACCAAAGAAAATGGCCTATTTATGAATACTGAATACCTTTAAAAATGGCCTAAAATTTTGCATTCTCATTTTTAATTAACTATCCATGGCTAGCTCAACAATCACCACCAGATAACAGAGCTTGTGTTTCAATGCTATAACAGAACCGACAGCTGAAAAGAACTGTGTTTTTCTTTTTGCTGCACTAATCAATGCCCAATTTGGCACATTGTTAAGTTTTGTTAGGTCAACCCATCTTTTAGTGTTTTGCATACAAGCCTAAAACATTTACATGAAACTGAACTGAAAAAAAGAAAAAAAATTACCTGCAGCCTCGGAGGCATGGGATCCTGGAGTAAGCTGGACATCAACCTATTTGGAAAAAATAGGCTTAGAAAAACATGAGTAAGAAAGAAAAACGCAGGGTAGGTTCTCTGCTGGATTCTGTTAGTCTTGCAGTGAGTAGTAATAGGAAAGAGAGCCAGGAAACAAATCAATAAGTCAACAAAAATTCAATGCAATAGGCTAGAATTTTAAAACAAATCAAATTTAACAGTACTTTTAAATTTGATTTATTTTGAAATTCTCTTTAGAAAAGCATGACTCTAAAAAACAAATTGCAAATTTTACAACAAAAATAGATCTACTTGCTGAAAGTATACATGTAAGCATAGTAAATGCCAACTTAGTTATTACTTTATATTTTCTCTAAGTCCTCTCAGAATTCTAGCCACCCTCACATCCTAACCTACAGCTTTCTGTAACTAATTCTAGGGAAGTATTATTACACCAATAAAAACAAATTTCAATATACATGTGCCTCCATAACAATCCTCTTAACAAATTTGGTTTAAAGAAAAAAGCTTTAGCTTTTATAATTATGTTCAGTTAGTACTTATTTACTATAATGCAGGTGTCATAGATTTTTCAAGCTTATCGATTGGTAGAAATTTCAAGTTATTATTGACAGCATTTGTCTTTTATTTTGTCCAATGCTACCTAGCATCCATAGGTAGTTTTAAAACACTAGAAGTTGTGCTTATCTAGCAGTTTCCTGATCCTTTCTCTAGATGTGGTCACACCTCGTGGCTCCTATACCTGGAATTGCAGAGAGCTTGCCACCCGCCTTATTTGAAGTAAACGTTTGGTCAAGAGTCCAGAAAAGTCCTCGACCTTCCTTTGATCAAAATTTTTCCTTATCAAAACCTTCCTCCAACTTTTCAGGCAATCACCAAGGATTTGAGCTTGGCTACAGAGTAGCTAGAGCACAAGGGGTGACATACACTATCAATCAAAACAAAATTATGTGCTTGGCTCGATGGTAATTATTGCATGCGATAAAACTTTGCTAGAATAACATTTAAAACATTAGAGCTAAAAATTAATATTTCTTACTATGTGTCGAATAATAAAATTGAAATAAACCTGCCAAAAGATAAATTGAAATCTCCAAAAACATGGAACAGGAACAGTATTCTCTTTTCAAATGTATTTTCTGGCGGTAAATGAGCATGGCCTAAAAGTTTGATTTTGACCCCATTCCCCCCAAGAACCTAGTGACTCTCGCCACCAATCAACTCAGCGGCAGAATCAACTTGTGTTTTGAAAGCCCACCAAAAAAATGCAAAATAAGATGTCTCAATTGTTTGTTAAAATTCTTTTTTACCAAAACCTTCCTCCAGTCAATGACCATGTGACTATAATGTTTTCTGTGTTTGGTCATGTCAGAGACTCGAACCAAAGACCCTTGGATTGCATATAACCCTTAAGTAACTTGATTTATCTTTTAAATTAAAAAAATAAGCTAACAATTTGGTAAATTGATTTCTTTCTAAATGCATAATGAAAACAAACATAAATTTTCTTGCTTTATAGCTTCATGGCAACAAACATTCATTTCATTGAAATTTCATGGAATGTTCATTTCATTAACAGCCTGTAACAAAGGCATCAGAAAAGCAAAAGACATCAAATGTTAATCAGCTTAAAACTACATGCTTCCCAAATTCTAGTGAGATGATTTTTCAATAATTAAAATGATAAGTAATATACATGACACCATATCATATTCTCTGCAAAACTTCAACCAACTTTGTATACAATGCAGACAAACCTTGAATCTATCTGGCAGTGATCTCAACAGCATAACTCTAATGGCAAGGCCAATTAATGTTGCCATGCTGCAGTGGGGTATAGTTGGGGTGAACATCACTTTGACATAGTTGTTATCATCATCAACTTCAATGTTTGATTCATCAACAACATTTAATTCTTCAAGAGTCAGTGGGTGTTCTGGATCATTTATTGACCTTATTATGTGTAATCAGTTGTCAAGGAAATACCTTGATATTCACATTTTGATTTGTTAACACAACAATTAACCTTATTTCATACAAATTAACTGTGAGAAAGTAAAACTCTATCAAAATTACTGTTACACATAGCATCAGGAGCATCTCTTTAATGTTTTCCAGAATTTTTATACAAACTTTCTCATCTTTTAAAAAATCTTTTATACAAAGTTTCTCATCTTTCTCATCTTCTTGTTATGAATTATGACTAAACTATTTGTTGGGTTGAACTACAACTTGCTAACTTGTTTTTAAGCTAGTAGCGCTGCCTGAATTGGCTGATGCTAGGTCAGTGTTTTGTTCGGTCAGAGGATTTCTTGCGTTAGGCTGCTATTTTGTCTTTTTAAGCACATGTTATAGCCTCTTATTGTTTAGTAAAGCCTATTTTTACAGCAACTATTTGTTAATATTTATTACACCTCTACGAGATGGTTGTGCAAGGGAGACAGGCCAGGCTGAAAATTTAGTTGGTAGGTTTGAAAAAGTAAGTAAATTGTGATTGGTGGGGTCAGCTATGTGCATCTAGCTTCTAGCCATTACTGTAAAGAAAGTGCCCATACACTTCAACTAGCTTTTTTATTGTGATATATTTTAACTGAGTGCATTAAATGCTAACAAATATCATTTAATTTATTGATTCTCGTCAGCACCATATTTTACTTTGAGGCTGCATCAATTTCATTTTGTAGTCTATATTTTTGTATTCTAAAATCCTGTCTGGCTTAGATTAGATTTTAATACAGTCCTGATGAAAATCAATTTATTAATTTCTTAATATTACTGTTTTTATTTTTTTAGTAGCCTCTTTAAAAACCTTAACATTATTTGAGGCAAAATACAACTTGAAGAGGATGGCTACACTAGATCAAAAAGTTAGGCATGCACACTTTTAAAAGTGACACATTTTCTATACAACTTGATAAAGGTCAATGGACTTTGGTTAAACACAACCATTACCAATAAAACTGGCTAGCAGTAGGAATACTCAGTAAATTCAGTGGCATTTGGATTATCTCGAAAACAGCAATAGTAGTAAAATAAATATGTGAAGTAAAATTTGAAGTTAAAAATCAAAGCCTAAGATATCATGATTGGCCCTTGGACCATGGATCACGGAAGATAGAAGACTATTCCATGGAGAGATTGGGATAAAACATGCATTAATGGCACAAAAATCTTCGTTATAAAGAAAAGTGTAATCAACATTTCGGTTATTTCCGCTGAGCAAGCATTTTAAGTGAGGCGGTTTTAATCACCACAACAACATAAATGTTGTCCGAACAACTCTAGAAAGGATATCAAATATTTCTCTTTCGTCAATCTTGTCTGTTACTTCGTCATTCCGCTCATCTGGTGTTATCTCTCTGTCCTTCTGACAATCATAAATGACAGGGTTCGCGTTTTGTAACGCCATTTTGAAACCCTATCGCTGACCTCGTTCCTCGTTCTGAGCATTGCTAAAAATGTTTTCGAGGTTTTCGTATGCAGGAAGAAATGGTATGTATCTGCCATTTTTGCTTATTACAATTTTCCCCCGTGCTGGTATAAAGGCGATGGCAAAATTGTTCAAAGTTTTATCCGTGATTTATTTGACAGTGAATCATACTATTTGTCACTTACCAATAAAAGGTGCCTTCAGAAGGGTACACCCTTTTCACAAGATACTATGAAAATTCTACACCAGTAAAAGGTCTTTAACTTTTCATTGAACTTGAGTACTCCTGATTAATTGGAAAATCAAAAGTTATAAGAACAGGCAATTGACTGTAATATGATCTTTCGGTGCAATTAGCATTTAGATCAATAATATTTCATCAAATAAGTTAACATAGCTGATATAACGAATGGTAAGAAAAAGACGTTGTTTTCCAACTTCACGAACTGAAAAAAAATTGCCATGAGATGGTGCATTGCAATGGCGGCGCCAGCCACTACGCTTTAAGGGGGGGGGGGCAAAACAAAAATTTTTAGGCTACGCCCCTTTTAGCACCAGAAAATGCACTTTCACTAACAAGGAACGCCAATTTTACCTAAAGGGAACGTCCATTACTAACTTTTGGCTATGTAAGGCAGTTTGAAATTCATAGGATTATGTCACAAAAAAGGCGTTGCCAAAATATTCCCCTTCCCCCAATATTTTCTCATCGGATTTAAACGAAATACAAAATTGATCGTGTCGAGAACTGGGGGGACGTGTCTCCCCGTGGCGCCTTTACCGGGTCGTTGGAACCGAGCGGGCCATGCACATGCCCCCAAATTTGAGACAAACGTTCTTTTTTAGGAAGTAGGCTTTCTGATTAACTGCCCCTTTTCTGTGCCATGGTGTCCATGAAACGCAGGGAGTTGCAAAAAGGGGGGTCTAAAATGTGCGGGAGCTAAAACCGAATAAAAAAGGCTTTACTAGTTGTTCACTTCTTAATACTTTGCATTTATGTAAAAAATGGGGGGCTAAAACGGGGCCTGTTTGAAATCTGTCCCCCAAAATCTGAAATTTTCCGACTTCGCTGGTCGTTATCTATTTTAAAAGTAAATTCCAGGGCATTATTTTTTCCCAGAAGACAGGTGTCCTATATCGTAACAGATGTGGCTCGATTGAAATGTTTCAATAGGCTTATTTTGGCAATGCTAAAAGGGAGGTGGTCTGGAAGGTACGGTAATATGATGGTCTGGTTCATTGGTTCACTGGGTCAGCTTATACCAGCTGCTATAAACCTGCAACCAACAACAAGAGTTAAAGGTATTTTTTGCCACAGAAAATTAATTGAAAATAAGAATCAAAGTTCTTTCAAATCGGTACACCTTAAAAATTGAGTCTTGTTTGTCGGAGAGTCTTGTTTTGTCCGAAAGCAGCACAACATGTGACTTGTTTTCGAGTGTTTTTTGTGATCCTGTCTTTGCATCTAATATTTTTTATGAAAGTCCAATTAGGCATTTGAATACACCCTTACCACAAAGAGGATGTTTTATGTGATTCAAGGATGGAAGTTCGATTGCACTCAGTGGCGGTGCCAAGGGGTGGTATGGGGGTTGGGGTAATTACCCCCCCCTCACCCCACTTTTGTTGAAACATGGTCTAAATAATTCGTCTAAAAACGGATTGAAAAGCACTAGGCAGGGGTAGATCATATTGCCTAAGGAAATTTGACCTGATACAAAGCACTGAAACGTGGCAAATAGAGCGTGGTCTCACGGGCAACACTCATTACCATCCCAATCTGCAGTAGCTGGCGCCGCCTCTGATTGCACTTATTGGTTCAATGATAAACCTCAACATAGTAAATTTATGCAAGATCCTTACTTTAAGTATACATTACATGATTGATAACATTGGCGTAATCAAAAGGCATTCGTATCAACCTGGTTCGTATCTATTTTTTAATTGGCTATGTTTGTCTGATAATGTCTGTTTTCCTTACCTTTTTATGATTTCCGATAAGAGAGAGAAAAATAAACTATACCGATGTTTATACCTAGGTATCGTCAAAAAGATCTATCTCTTCGGGTTTCATAAAAACTGAAACAACCCAATCCAAGAAATTATTGAAAATTACATGGTCTTATTCAGAATTATCTTCAGAAATCAACTACAGTAATTCAACTTTTGATACACATCTTCATTTTACGTTGAAACAGTGGTGAAAGCATTCACTACTATAGGAAAAGCATCTTTTTAGGATGTTTTTAAAAATTATGCCATAATTTGCAATTTTGCATTTATTAACAGCTTAATTTACAATTACCAGAAAAGTCCAGCTTTAACAAGGTAAGAGCAAAATACAGAAAATTTATAGAAACAATAATTTATCGACTGATAATACCCCTATAATAACACAAGACAGTTAAATGAAATGGGTCCTCTATATGTACATCTTTGCTAAAGTTATATCAAATGAATAGATAATTGCACCTTTTCTATATAATTAATGTATGCATTTGGCTAGCGAATTTAGACATAAATCCTCAAAACATAATTTAGACATAAACTTCAATTCGAAAACAGACACAATGAAACTAAGAAGTAATTTTACAGGTTATAAACTATTAACTATTCATACTCAAACTGCCAGATACCATTAAAGGAGGCAAATAAATATTTCTAAAATACATCATTATTTCGTGGTAAGATATCACCGAGAGTCAGATGACCGAGAGCTAGATCATCGAGAGCCAGGTGAGACTTATTCGGGATGCGATTGATTTATATTGCTGATCTCGTGCGATCACAAGATATTCTAATTAGTGGACCTTTTATACACTAGGCAATATCGAAAGGGAAAGTGCATAGTGATGAGTGACTGCATTCGTATTTGACATAGTAATGTTTTAATAGTAATGAACAGCCAAGTCTTCATTTCTGATCAAGTTTCAAACGTGTTAGAGACCTCGCCCCAGGTCCCTAGGAAAATGAACACGTGTCGTCGAAAGTTGTTGGTAAGAGGAGGAAGGAGGAGATGGCGTAGATTTTGAGTGCAGTAGCAACGTAATATGTAACCAGCTTGTATCTTATAAATAATAAAATCAAAAGCTGGATAATTTTCTGTCCAAAGTCTAACACGTCAAACAAAAGGTTCGCAACAAAACGAGTAACACAATTAACGTGGATGCTCTAGGAGCTCCTGAAGATCTCTGGTAATGACAATAAAGAAACTTCGTTTATCATGCATCCTCTTTCTCTTGAGAAAATACATTCCAAAAATACTTTCAATTTATTTATCTTGGATTCGGTGTTGGAGAATAAATTTTAAAATTATTTGGGATGGGGATGCGAGGCTAGAACCGTGCGAAACAGGTGCTGTAAACATTTTTAGGAACGGGTCAGCCATAGAAAGTAAATGGACTGTGATTGTTTTCGGCTTTACTTCTAAAACAATACAAAAAAATCGTGTAAACCAAAATTATTGATCAAAAAACTACAATTAGGTAGCCCTTGATGACAATGAATACTCACTTCATGCTCACGTATGTTTATGGAGTTCCTATAACTTGAAATTCGCTTAGAATTTTTTTGAAACTGTGCGCCAGCTACGTTCAGTCGGATCAAAATAAAACAAGAATTCTTTTTCGAAAGAAGCAGCAGCCACATTTTCCTTCAAGGTTATGGAGGGCTCTTCATAATGCCCGTGGAAGATCAACTCACAAGAAATTTTTGCAAGGTTTGTCGATTGTGGCATTGGCTTAACAGCCTTAATGATGGCGAATGGTTCCTTACCAACCTCTTTTGTCACACTATCTTCACCAGCCTCAATTTTGAAAACAACCTTTTTGAATATTGAGAAGGGTGTTTCTTTTTGGGGATGTAAGCCGGAGATCAATACTTTAATCTTCTTTTCATCACGTGGTCTTTCGCTGACTGTTACAGTAAATTTTGCGCGCCTAACCAGCTCCCACTTCGGAATCGGTAATTCAAGACGCTGCATCAGCCCAATCATGACGTCATCGCAAAATGCATGGATTAGGAGGGTGGCTTTGGAGTCTAAGGGTGTTTTTTGCAGGTTGCAAATAACTAGTTTTCCATGTCGTGCGACGTTGCGAGGTATTTCATTTGCAGGAGAGACACGCAAACTAGTGCCTAAGACGATACACAAATCAGCTTTTTCTGCGTGCAAGTATGCCTTTGACAACTCCTTTTCCGGTAAATCCTCCCCAAAATTTATTATTGAATCCTTCAGTCTGCCGCGGCAGCCTGGTTCATCACAAAACCTACCAGTGAAGTGATCGTGAACTTTCTGCGCAGTTCTCACGCGAAAATCCCGCAGATACAGCGCACCACATTTGCAGCATGTCTCGAGATTTGTGTTTCCATGGAGCTCTGCTATTTCACTAGGATTCATGCCACTCCTTAGGTGCAAACCGTCGGTATTTTGACTCACCAGCATTTTCATCATTCCACTTTGATGCAGCTGCACAATCGCCATGTGACTAGAAGATGGCATGGCTTTTAGCACCGATTTTGTTTTCTCTTTTCTAGTCCCTCTTTTCACTCCTTTATCCCTGAGCTCCCAAACACCAGGACCAGTGGGTAGCACTGTATTCATACCTACAGATAAGCATAAACCCGTTAATAATATCAGCAAGCTTATAAGTAATGCAGCGTAAAAGGGTTTTAGAATATTGTCATAGCTCAGTGCAATTTGCACTTTAACATGACTTTTGGGTTGCGAACATTCCGGTCTACAAGATCTTGATAGAAAAGGTCTAATCTCAGATTATTTACAACCAAAGTTTTCGATGAGAATTTCACTCTAAAACAAGTTTCGAGTTTCAACCATTGCCAATCCAGAATAACTGGAATCGCTTCAATGTTCTCAACATTTATTCTTACAATGTCTTTTTGCTGCTTCTTTCCAGTGAAATTCGTCTAATAATTCTACAGAGAATTGATTTTAAGTAAGGTAACAGCAAAACACATCTATTTATAAAGTAAAGCTAGAGAACGGAGGATTGCTATCTTCAAACCATGCCGAGGATGGAAAGTGTTTAAGTATGCCACACATAGAAGTATGTTGGATTGACGAAAACACTTACTTTGGCCAATTTACACCTAAAAAGTCTTACATCTTTAGCCAGAGGGTGGAAAAGGATGGGAAGGAGTAAGAAGTATAATAAATTGTTTTTAATTTACAAAATACTCCTTCTTTTCTATGGTTCCTTCATATTCAGGTTCAAGGCTGGGCCCCTGTTGAGTATCGATTTAAAATTAGCTAGAATTACATAACAAGGAACTTCTTTTTAAGAATAATGAAATTCTGTGGAATCCAAGTATTATGAACTCCGTAGGAACAAACAAAAAATTCGTACAAGCAGGGGATCGTTGTCAAAAGAACATTTTGTGAAGATTTCTGAAAAACTGGGTCAGTGCGCCATTTAGAACCTTCCTCTGTTACTTGGGGGTTATATCAACATATTGTATCTTTCAGAGAACTTTCAATAAAATGACAATCTAAAAGTGAGTCAACAGAAAGTATAATTCATGAAAGTTATCGTTGATAACTGTTTTGTAATGAAAAAACACAGAATTATTCAAATTAAAGATAGGCGGATAGCGAAGAACTGCCAAAAATATCTGTTTGTCGCTCCTTGCCAATGGCTTTGACGTATAAACTAGACAGACAGTTTGTTTTCTAAGATTATTATTGAAGAATGTGTTATCGTATCTTTATATGCTATTGAAGACACAAAATATTGTATTGAGTTGTCGCTTTAAACAGTAATATAAAAAGGGGGTTTATTTGTTATCGCATTTCACCCCCCCCCCCACATCCCCACTAAAGGACATCAGATTGCATATTTGAAGTACATCTATAACTTTCACAACTTTCATATCTTCGAAGCTGGTCGTACGACGACTTCTTCATGTATTGTTTTACTATCTTTGTTTCTCTCTCTTTTTTGTATTGCGGCGATGACCCCTACGTGAACAGTTTCTCCATACTCGTCTGCTTAAAGTTCTGGAGATATCTAATCCTCATTTCGCCATCTTCGCGCCCCTATTTCACTGGCTAATGATTGAAAAGGAACATCAGCACTATCATTTTTTCTTCAAAATTCGTTATGGAGTTCATTATCATAAGCAGAGTTCCTAGTAGCTGGATTCCATTGGATATTCAATTGTTTTTATTGTAAATTTATGAACAGAAACTTACCGCTGCGAAAATCCGGTATACCAGTGCTTGTGCTGAGGCCTGCACCAGTAAAGACAATGGCATGGCTGCTGTCTTTTAGCAATTCTGCTAGATGATCAAGCTTTTTGGACAATGATTCAGGACTTTCGAAATATTCTTTCTTTTCTGCTTCTTCAGAAATGCCATAATTGTCTTTGTCTGCCATCTGCTTCGAACAAGAGACAGCAGAACCCCGAGCAGAACCAAAATATAGAGCCTGGATCAAGACAGGTATTTATCTAAAAGTGAAGAGTTTTCTAGCTCAAAAAAAAGATTATCATACTTTTAGTATTCAGAAAACCCTTTCATGGCACTAAACTTACGGTATTTCACTGAGCAGCAATAATGGGTGTTATTGCGTAAAAACAAAAAAGACCTTGGAACAACAGGGCACCAGTTACCTTCGTGGACAGTTCCAGCTAGGCAAAGTCGTTGACTGAGACTTAAGCTCATCTGGCTTGCGGATAATTAGATTTATTTCAACTATCAGAATATGATGAAACTACAGCAAACAAATAAAACAATCTGTCTACACAACGAGAGGAGACATGATATTTTGACGAGAGAAATATGGGTCATTGTCAAGGTTTTATTCAGATACTTCTCACCATTTTTGTATTGCTATCTTTAGTAATTTGAATCTTCAAATTTGATTTTAAAATAGAAAAAAAATTGAAATACTTTTCAAAACAAAACAAACTGGGATTCAAAACAAATTTTTTCAAGAATCCTAGGCATGAATCAATCAATTATTCTAATACATGATCTTAGCTAATACATAATACATGATTCAACTTGATAAAGTTTTCTATTCAAGAAGTAGAAGAGATACTTTCATACGGCTTAACAAATAGTTCAATCTCTAACTGCAGAGGTCTATTGAGTGCATATCTGTTATACAGACTCCAGCTCCTGCATTGCTTTCCATTTCAGAAGGCAGTGGATTATGCAGTTATCAAGCCTGTTACCAAGCCCGTCATTTCAAGGTATATTCAAACTAGGTCCAGTAACAGACAAGCTGTTATCCTGGTAGCAAGTCAAACCTAACGAAGTAACAATATTTCCAAAAGTCTGCTTTATTCAAACACAGAAGTTGACAACAACAGAGAGTAAACAACAATGAATTAAACAATGTATACTTCTTTGTAGCTTGTAGGAAAATTTGTTTTCATTTTTCCAAAAATCTAACTACATACAAAATCATTTAGCTTATTGACATGCTCTTTTCACACTTTAAAGCACACAGCACAATCATTCAACTTGAGGCCTTTTTGGTAGGCCTTACTTGATGAAGCATAAAGTCTCTGGTCTAACAAAATCAAAAAACGAGTTTAAAACAAATAAGTGCCGCTAGGATGGAGGGGCCATTTAACTGGAAAGCTGAAAGGTTGTGCATGAACTTTTTATGGCACGCTCCAAAAGCAAGCAAAAGGATCCCTTCTCTCTTGTTGTATCAAGGGAGAAAGGGATGCCTGGTGCAGAGAAAGCCATGGTGACATGTGATTTCTATCCCATACTATGAAGTCCAGCAACTTCATCTTAGCAATCTTGCTGTTTATTATCTTACTCATTTGCATTGTGACAAATATTTTAATTGCAGCAACAAATTTGACATTAAATAAGACAACTTTATTTAGAGGTGACTAGAAAAAAAATTACCACAAAAACTGTCAACTAGAAAATTATGATTGTGTGTCTTTTGCTTCTCTCTGCTCTGCCATAGGATAGATTCCCATTCTGTTTACATTTTCTGTCACCATTTGTGTGCTGCCTTCATTCCAGTGGGCAATCCATTGCGGGATATCATCTGTGTTAATTAGTTCTCTAGTCAGTGTTGTATCAATATCAAATTCTTGCCCATGTGACCCTGACAACAAGACTTTGATTCCATTTGACCTTTGGAAGTAAAGACTCTTCAATTGTGACTTGTCTGTAATCTCAATCCAAACATTATTGGATTCGTCAATTTGGAATATTGGTACCTAAAATAATCATGAAAAGTAAAAAACATCAAAGAAATTGAAGAGATTAAAAAAAGGAAATTGCCTTGCCATTATTTGATTTTGAATTATTTTACATTATATGGAGGTCCGAATTTCAAGACAGTGAAATGTCATCATTTACATCAATTATGTCAAAATATTCCTCTCAGGGGAGTACCCCCGCTGGCTTGAGATCTAAACACAAAGAAAGATTTAATTCTATTCAAGAGCACTGCATTAATTGGATATTTCAAGATGTATTTTTACCTCACAGGAATCCAAAAGCTTTATGAAAACATCATGACTTCTGAGGAGTTCCATTGTTCCGCTAACCAATGGCTTATCCAATGAAACAGTCAAATTTGCACAATTTTCACACATTACTTTGGCAGCTTTTCCTTCAATGTTCAATTCATAATTTTCACAGCCTTTTATAAAGATGAATGTGGCATTGCTTTCCGATTTGATGTTCTCTTTGGCATCTTTCTTGTCTACCAGAATTTTTTCAGGTCTTGGTCTCATGCCAGGTAACATCATCTGGTGCTGACTGAAGCCTACCATTTTGTCCAGCAACTGTAATTTGTAAATGTGTAAAAAATGGCTGAATCTCCAACAGAAAAGAAAGCTGCAGGAAAGATTTGTGATACACCATACACTCAGACCACTGAATTATCATTTCAGGGTTGTGCTTAAAAATCTTTACCAAAACCATAACAATTTTGACAATAGACCTACACAACACTGCTGTACTATGGCTGCACTATAGGAATGATTGTTTCACTCAGAGTGAATTCTTTAAAAAGTCCAAAAATATAACCAAACTTAACCTAAGATGATTTGGACAAAATTGACATTAAAAATCTTTTCTGTCAAGGTTTTTGAAAAGATGAGCACATGGGCTAATATTACTTTTGGTAAGACTGTGAATCTTGATGACTCTTGGGTTTGATTAAGGTGTTTCATCAAAGATGTTAAGGCAGCAATGTTTGTTTAATTATGCTAACAGATTTTTAAGTACAAAGGTTTGTTTTTTAACCATACTATATACTGATTTGTATCATTTTCTTAGCATGGGTGCATTTCAATAAATGAAAATCTACTTTTTGCAGCTGAAGTTTCATCACAAACAGTCCTTGATATTGATTTAACAAAGCAAAATCACCAAGACTCTCTCATTATTGGTTGAGTTGTGGGAATAAACTTCATCTACCTCCAGTTTAAAGTGTTCCATGTTTCCATTGTTAAAAAACTGTTAACAAGCAAAGCATGCCATAGTTCGATTGACACCTTGTGTTTTTTAAGATGAGTGATTACTGCATATGAGTAAGATTGTTTGCATGGCTAGCAATGTTGGCATTTTTTTCTTAATTAAATGTTTCCTCTCATCTAATGAAACTTAGATTAATTTCTTAGGATGTCATGATTTCATGTGTGTTAGTCCTTATTTAGTCTCCATCAGAAAAACTTCTAAAAGAGCCCTGTGTTGTTCATATTGAAATTCCCATATTGTGGGTAGATTACATTCTTTTGCTAAAAGCAAGAAGTTTGTTTCAAAAACTTGTTTCGGGTAGTGAAAAAGAAGATTGTCAACAGTTTTCATATAAAAAGTTTTCACAGTTTCCATGTACAATAATATTTCTGTCAAAATATTCTACCCTTGTTAGATGCATTACAAAAAGTTTCATGTTTCAAGACTTTAAAGTTAACCTGTCAGAGAAGACAGACAGTTTTTGCTTTTTATCCACCACAAAATTTTCATCAGATTAAAAAACATTGCTATGCCTTACTTGCACAAACATTGCAAGTTCTAAAACCTTAACTGACTATGCAGCACTAAGTGGAAACACCCATAGTAAATAGGCCTTGTCTATAGGGGGTCATTTGGTTTCGGTGTGATTGCTGCTGTTTCAGGTCATATTGGTATCTGTTGTTGACAACTTGCTATTGGTGAAATTGTTTTGTCAATCAGTACAAGGTGAGTTCATGTGACCAGTTCCACGTTAACCAATAGCATCGCAGTCATGAAGATCATGACTCAGCAGATTTTGGCACTTAGGGTATACTCAACCCATTTTATCATGACTCAATGCCTTTAACATAAGGTAACTCTGCTAAATCTAAAGGCAATCGACAGATATAAAAATGAGCCAATCCATAAGTGTGTGGGTGGAATCACACTTATTGACTGGTCCAATTTCCATTGAAAGATGGACTAGGACCCTTTAATATTGTTTGATTGCCTTTAAAGTAACAGCGTCCCTACATCAATTTATGCACTTTGTTCTTATGTCTATCAAATATATGAAATATTTGTTTGAAATGATTAATAAAAGAAACCATAATTATTTTAAAAATATTAATACTGATAGCGAAGTAACACTGTCAGCAGTCAATCTTTCTGTGGTACAGAATTTAAAGATGGCTTTGAAAAAAGCAAAAATTTTAGAACATAAAAAGCCTAAGTATGTTCTAAAATATTTGCTTTTTTCTTGCAGCGATCTAGAGGAAATTGCTTTTAAAAGTTAAGCTTGGATTTCCTCTCTTTGAACGTATAGTTTCGCCCTTGCATACTTCGGGAAACAGGTGTAGCAATACAGAAAGTGAGCCGGTTGCAAGCCTAGGCTAACAACTACTAGGCTAACAGCTTGAAAAAGAAGACGGGCAAAATACACTGCACATAAACATCTAATTGATTGATTAGTAACTTATAGCAAAACACTACATAAAAGCCTTTATAGGATATCAATGCGAACCTTACCAATTACGAGTAGATGTGATTTTGACCTAACCTGCAGCTTCGACCTGCTCCTTCCTCCCGTTTCGAAGTTTGTGGTTTTGGCAGTAAATTGTTGTGGTTGTTGCTCCTATCAAACTTGTCACCTTCAAGCGTCACATGATGGTGGTCAGATGTTTGTTTGGCAATAATAAACTTTGACACTTACGCAGTATCTGTCGCAGTGCAAAACGTTATTCCTGACAACCCAGAGGAACCATGGACATAAGATTTAATTCACTGGCTCTTTATTTCTTCTTGATCTTGGAAATAACTAGAGGTATAGGAGCCGGTTACGGCGTCAATGGGCATTCATTTGATTGGAAAGTGGACCAGAATTATGAAACATCAAACTACCAGTTGACCCCCTCCTCGAGTTCAAAGGATGCATTGGTTGCGAAGTTGAAATCTATGCACACTGAGATCAGCCCCGCTATCTACGGAGCAGTGCTAGATAGTATCAGAGAGTTTTTTTTATCTAGAGGCAGGAGGAATGATTTGTCACCAGAGGTAAATAAAACTGGGGATGACCTATCAAAGAAATGCTCTAACGCAATAGCTGGGTTGGCAGTTAGGCTGACAAAAAATGATACTTCAGAAATTTCAAACAGTGAGTAGATGTTTTTGAAATGCAATTTTAGACAACTGAATATATTTAGCAGTTTACTTGATACCAAATTTGTTATTGGCGTTTTAAGTATCTGGGACAGGTCTTTCGAACCCACTTGGCTAATTAATTGTAGCGTACGTATTAATTTCAAAGTTTTGCATCAATATTTTTAGATATACCTATTGCTGTGCAATTTATAGATTTCTAGAACACAAAAGACAAAAAGGCCAGTTCAAGTGTATCTGTGCTGTGTAGTGTATCAGAGTTTTGCCATGGATGTTTTGATATAAGAAAATCAATTGAGAGATTAATGGCTTTTTGTTATACTTTCAAAAGTACACAGATGACTTTGTCTATTGTTAAATTGCTCAGATTAATTTTGAGTAATGTGAATTTCTCAAAATATGAGTTGATTAAGGGTTGTGTTATTTTGAGTATGTAGAAAGTAAGGTTGTTGTATAATAGATTTTGTCGTGATAAAAAAAATTTGTTGTTATTCAAGAAGCTAGCGACTTTTTAACTGTGAAACAGATAACTGTGAACCCTATGCACTTTTTTTACACAAAATCAGAAAAAACTGTCTGTTAGATTTTAAAAATATTTCGTTATTTTTAAGTGCTTGATGCTGATGGTAAACCAGGGAGTGGATTATTCAGAGGAAATATTGCATGGCTTGGATCATTTCATGAGTGCAAAAACACAGGATATGCTCATTTATGCATGACGCAAGTGAATTTGCTCACACTTGTAAGTTCATATAAAATTTTGCCATAATTATGATAATTATCATGATGGTAGTCTTTTATAAGTTTCAATGGTGCTCACAAAAGAATCTTTTCCAATGATTCTCAATTAACAATAAATTTTACATTAACCAGATTGCAGTTTTCATAACCCCCTCCTTTTTCCTGAGTGTATGATACTCTGAGTAGAAATGTTACACAGCAGACTAGCTCTGTTTCAAGACTTCATCTGTCTCTTGCTAAAAAAGGACAAGTTGCATGAATTTCAAATTAATCTCGCATCTAGCCAGGTTCTCTTTAATGGGTTATCCATATTCCCATCACATATTTTATAGTTTTGATGTTGGCAAATGTGATCCCTGCTTTTTAATTTAACACCTTCAAGTCATAGCTTTTGTTGTGATAAAAAATATTTGTTGTTATTCGAATTAAAAATATTAGCTTTACTTCATTAAATTTTACATGCTACGTCATCTAATATTGCTTACCATTTCAGCCTTTAGTACTTGGCCTCTGTGTGCCTAAGGAATGCAACGAAGAAGATGTTTTTCAAATGCTTAATGATCTTTCAAGACTTACCAATAAAAGTAAACATTTTTAATTTCTATTTTTCAAAGGCTTGTTTCTAAGTTAGGTCTTGATGCAGTACCTGTAATAAACCAAATATTGAGACGTAAAATGACTTCAAAATATATTTATCTTCATCATAATCGCACATACAAAAAACTGACTTACAACACGTGCTAACTGGAATAGAGGCTAGATATGATTTATGCACATATTTTAATACTATTGTTCACAGGGGATAACACTATCCCCCTCCCCATCTCTCTTTCTATGTTAGTGAATGTGAACGAGTTCTGTTTGGTAGTATGTTTGCAATGTCTACTCTGCACCAATTTCTGTTGATCATGTTGTTATTATCTTCTGGTTGTTCTCCGTGGTTCAAGTCCCCTGTATTCCCTCCTCCTCTTGCACCCTCAACGTGTACTCTATCATCAATGAGATTTGTTGTCTTGTTATTGGTTAGGTCAGCAAAAATGTCACAGACTTTTTTCTTAGGAGGTCCCTTTGCAGGTAGGGGGTCAGTTGCTTTTTTGAGTAAGTGGATTGATCTTGGAGGTATATACTTCAGTTGATTGACATGAATAGTAGGACTGGCTTTGCCACTGGCGTCAACAAGCTTACAATTCAGATCTCCTATCAAGTGGGTGATTGTCCAAGGCCCCGACCACTTTGGTTGAAAACAACGTGAAATACCCCTTTTCTGAGGTGGGTTCCATAACATGACAGTATCATTGATCTTATAATGATGTTGGGTAGTTTTCTTATCGTACTGTTGTTTCATTCTTTCTCTGCTCTGGTTGAGGATACTGCGAACATTGGTAAAGGAGTTTTTAAGGCGCGTACCGATG